>JANKOD010000191.1:8091772-8113878 GCA_026284645.1 Erythroxylum acuminatum
GTAAATCATCACAAAACAAGGTTTAAACAACAAATCTAACGCAAGGAAACTGAACTACTTACTTGGAATCGCTTCAATCTTCAAATCTTGCAAAAACCCTAGGAACTCAATGCTTTTCCTCTTCTTCTCTCTAACGCACGACTCCCCCTCTTTTTCTTCTTCTATTTTCTTTTCTTTCTAATTTCTATTCCTACTAAGTGCACAAGGGCCCTAATGCCCTCACAATAAAGCCTAGAACTCTTGGACCCTTAGTGACCTTCCAAATTTACCCTTGGTTCATTTTTATCCATCTTAATCCTACTTTAGGCCATAATTTAATACCTTAATCAAACTTGATTTAATACTAACCTTAACAAAATTTAATTCCAATTAGCTTATCTAACCAGACCACAAAATTAAAATCATGCCTCAAAATAATTAAAACAAGTTTGGGGTCCAACATGGAGCTTCTGTCATGATCATGATGGCCTAATAAGCCACGATTGTGGGCCATTTTTTTGGCCCCAATGTCTCTGAAACTCCTCTGTTCTTCGATGTTGACCCTAAAATATTAGCAAGCACATCAAAGTACCTAAAAAATATAATATTTAAGCTCGAAATCTTTTACTAACCCTTAAAACACTTAAAATATAAATAAATCACAAACTAACACAATTTTAATCTAAACACATACTTAATGATTGAATTAACAATTAAACACATATCAAACTATGCCCTAAAACGCGATGCAATTTACACTTATCAATCTACGGAGAAAATTAATTACCAACTAATCATCACATGGACTAAAATGCCTAACCCAACGTGCTAAAGAGGTTATGGGATGGGTGTGTCATTTCATATGAAAGATTAGTTGACACTTAATTTTTTATGTAGGTGCCTACATGTCATAAATAGAAAAAAAGTTATGCTAGCCAAATTACCAAAATACTAACGAAACTAACAATTTGAATTGAGTTATTAAAGTTATAAATAATTGGTCACTTAAATAAAAAAATTTAAAAGTTTGAATACTGAATAAATTTTTTTTCAAAAGATTAAGTACTTTAAAATATGTTATCCCTATTAGAAAGGTCCTAAAGATTTTGCTTGCACATATATTGAAGGGTTAATTATAAAAAATTAAACTTTAGTAAATTTTGCAATACTAGCCTAAATTTTAAAAGTGGCGCTAAAATATTCCACTTTTTAATTTGTTGCTAAAATAACTCGACCTTAAGTTTCCTGTTAATGTTATTGACGTGGCTAACCACGTCAAATTTTTTAACATGCCACATTCTAACATGAGTCTCTTTTTTTTCAATTCATTTGTTCAATATATAATTAAATTTTAAACACAAAGCTTAATATCCTAGATTATTAACGCTCTCATGCTACAACATGATTACTTTACTGCAATCTCCCTTCGACGATAGTCCTCTCATGCTTCCCTATTGACAGTTGATGTCTTTTGTTCTTCATAGTACACTACTCTCATGCTATATCATCTTTATCATTGATTACTTAAAGTGTTTAAGAGAGTGAGTAAGATTATTGTACATCTTTTTAGGTGAGTTCATATAATCCTAGGTTATCTGTTTGAGAAATAATTTAGTGTTAATGAATTAGTTTGATTGATCATTCACAGTTCTTATCATTCTTCTATTATATTTCAACTAGTTGTAGTTCTTTTTCTAAGTCATCAGTGGAAACGAATTTTGAAAGTGAGTTCTATATGAACTCCTCTGTTTAAATTCATTCTCTTAGATATTAGTGGTATTTTCTTGGGCCGTTGACAATCAAATTTCGAACCATCCTCATTGTTCATTGGTGTGGTAGGTATTGAATTGGTGGGAACATGACCTTCCATAATTAGAGAGCTTTCATCTCTATCGAAGTCGCCATAATTGAGGTAGAGGCAGAGCTTTTCGAACCACTTCTCTTTCTTTTAGTTATGGTGCCTACTTGTATTAATTGAATCACTGCCTAAATTGACTTTTTCTCTTATATAAATTAAAAAACTTGAATTCAATTTTCTTGATCTATTATGCCTGTTATTTTCCATAAACATCTTTGTTGAATTATTAAACCTTTGTAATATAACTCTCTTTATATGCATGGAAAGGCATCTTAAACCTCTACAATATTAATCTTCCTCCTAATGACTGGTAACAAATTGTTGAATAAAGCTATCAAATGTACTTTTCATATGAAGATGATAAAATGGTCTTCCAAATCTCCCTTGGTAATTTAGTGTATAGAATATGAAAAGAATGTAATGATAGGATATTCTCAAATCATACAATGAGTAAAGAAGCTTTTCTCGTGGATCTCTCAATAAATACTAGGATGTAACTTGTTATCCATAGAATTAATCAAGGCTGCAATCCTATCGTCAGTAGTTATTGTAGACTATCTTTGATCTCTAGACAACTATAGAGCCTTTACATATAAGACAATGTAAGCAAACATGAATATGCTAGCTTAGGAGTCAACTGGTGGGGATTACATTCATTTTTTGATTGAATGTCTCAGTTCATCTAGTTTCCATTGTCTATTACTCTATTGTTTACCCCTCTTGAAAGATGTTTGATGAACTTTTTCAATGACGGTTATTAATTTCTTTTAAAAAGAATAATGCTTCTACTATTCTCATTACTCCAACTAGGCTATCAATTTTCCTTGTTAGTGCCTATTTGAGTTTCTATAAGTAGTTTATGTGCCTTTTCCTTACTTAATTTTTAATATTAGTTATTCATCATCATCTCCTCAATTAGCTATAAGGTAGCTTCTATAGTCTTGTTATTCAAACTATAATAGGTGAATTAAACAGTTAAGATGATGGGGATTTCAATAACTTATCTACTAAATTACATATTATAATTAGGCAAATCATATTCATCTAGGCATTTGGATGTCTAATTTTATTTTATAGTGGTTGAAAATTGCTTAGTCTCCATATTGATCATTTTAGGGATTGATAATGGAGTGACATAGAAAGTTACAGTGGTGATGAAGTTCTAACGTGGGATCAAAGGGATATTGCATCAAAATGGGCCACGTATGCGAACTTTGAATCTCAAAATTCTATACCAATTTGGTGCTGGAATTGAGCTTTAAAATCTCGATAAAATTTTTGGACCACCTCTTAGTCTTAGATATAAACATTAATAGGTTTAAATCTTTGATTTCATGTATGGGATTCCAATGCAATTAAGTGACCAATTTTTTATAACCTTAACAACTGAGTTCAAAATGTTAGTTCTATTAATTTTTTGGTGATTTTGATATCAGATTTTGTTTATCCATGACATGTAAGATCTACGGAGAAAATTAATAGTCAACTGATCATCCACATGGATTAAAATACCCAACCCAATTAACTATAGGGTGGATTTTGTAGTCTTGTTATGCAAACTGTAATAGGTGAATTAAAAAGTTAAGATGATGAGGATTTTAACTACTTATCTATTAAATAACGTATTATAATTGGGTGAATCATAATCATCTAATCATTTAGATGCTAATTTTATTTTATAATGACTGGAAAATTCTTAGTCTCCATATTGATCTTTTTTAGAATTGATAATTATTCTCTACTTCTTTCTTGTTATTTTGTTCTTCTATATATCAAATTATGGTATTTCAAATTCTGTAACTCATATAGTTTTTCTCTATATAAGTTGAAGAAACATTCTTGGCATAACCTAAATGGTGAACTAAGTAAGTGGTTGTTTTCATTCTTTAACGTCCTTGTTTTAATTTATTTTTCTTTTAGTTTGATACATTAAGGACTTATTATATAAATAGGTTGTGGCAATAAAATCTTTAGAAAGAGCATGTTATGGTTTTGGTCTAATAAGTTCTTGCAGTTTTGATTTGTTACATTTTAATATACTTTGTTAGAAACTAATAATAAAATATTTTGTAATACAAATGCCGGTAAATTTTAAGTTTCACTATAGTGGGATATTGGAAAGAATTGACAGCAATAAATATATTGAGGGCAAGATCAAAAGGAAGAAGGATATATTGGTGTTGATGAACTCAGTATGTTAATACTAAAAAGAGTAAATGAGTATCGAAAGATAAAGGACATAGAGTTGTATTTATGTTTTACAAATTTCCATAAGAGTTAATAAGATGCTTAAAAAAGTTGAGCTTACACTATGATAAAGACATATTATCAATGCTTTACTGTATAGAAAAATTGAAGAACTACAATGTTGAAATATATTATGAGCATGGTTATGATAATCCTACAAATGACCGTGAAGAAATTGATTCTAATATCGACAATAAAGAGGGGTTATTCCAAGTGTATATGGAACAAGATGATAGAGATTTTGCTATCAAGAAGAATACTAAATCTAAAAATGAAATAGGTGATGATGAAATTTATGCAATTGATGATGAAGAATATGTTATCGAAATAACTAATGAGAAGAAATATAAGAAGGTAGGTAGTTGATTTGAATGTGATGGTGTTGTGGATGGGATTGGAAGCAATGGAAAATGTTGTAATAAAGAGCGAAGTTATTCAAACAATTCACAAAGAGAAGTAAAGAGTTCACATGGTTAATGTAGTAAGTATGAAGATAGTGATGTTAAAGTTCAATCACCAATATATAGTGATGATGATAAGTACGAGGTCTCTGGTACAAAGAAGAAATATATTGTTTTTAATCCAAAAGTGAACTTGAAAGACTTTTAGTTTGAAGTTGTCACAAAGTTTAAGGATGAGGTTTAGTTTAGGGAGGCAATCATAAATTATGCAATTGCAGCTGGATATGATGTTTTAATGATGAGATCTAGTTAAGAATGGACGCTATTTGTGATCCACACTGCAGATCTAGTTAAGAATGGACGCTATTTGTGATCCACACTGCCCCTTTATGGTTCATGCTAGATGGATTAGAAATAAAAAAAACCTTTGTAATGAAGATATTATAAAACAAGCAAACTTGCAAAAAAGTGCAAAGAAACAAGTTAGTGAGAAGTGGATAGCAAATGAATTGTTACGCAGGTTTAGGAGGAACCCTAATTGGACAATTAGTAAGATGATAGATAATCTTCGAAGGAAGTATGTATTGCAAGTGACTAAATCTTAATGTTATAAGGCTAAATGAGAAGCTATTATGATGCTATGAGAATTAATGGAAGGGCTTTATGCAAAATTGTGGACTTACAAACAAGAATTATGACGAGTCAATAAAGAAGGACAATTCATCAACCAAAAATGGACTTGATAAAAAGTTTGGAAATCCAATGTTTAAAAGTTTTATATGTGAAATATGTTTCCTTTGTGGTTTTTGAAAAATAACAAGGCTAAATGGATGCTTTTTTAAGATATTTTTTAGAAGTGCTTTGTTAGCTATAGTTAGGAGTGATATGAACAATTAGATGTATTTTATATGTTAGGTTGTGATTGAAAGAGAGAACTACCAATCTTGGCATTGGTTTTTCAGTCTTTTTGGTGATGATCTAACGATTAATGAGAATTATGGATGTTTGTGAGAAATCAACAAAAGGTTAACATTTTAATATTCATACCGTTTATTGGTAAATATATTTTGAATTGTTATACTTACATTATAATGTTTTATTTGTTCTTTTTTTTTGTTTAGGGTTTAGTAGATACACTAAAGAATCTCTTCTTAAAAGTAGAGCATAGAAAATGTGCTCGATATATAGGAGTTTATTTTCGTAAGCGATTAGCTGCACATCAAAAGTGGAATTTGATGAAATAATGGAATAGTTGAAGAATGTATTGAAAAAGGCTTACGATGACTTTAAAGCAAGGAATCCAAAGAATTCTATGAAAGCATTTATTAACACAAGGCCAAAATGTGAGATTGTTCATACAAATATATCAGAGACATTTAATGGGATTCATTTGTGAAGTACGATCAAAAAGCTTGATTAATATGCTAGAGGATATTTTAGTTTTTTTTAATGACTTGAATTCGTGAATAAAGTTATATGATGATCAAATTCACTAATAATATATGTCCAAAGGTGAGAAAGAAAAAAGAAACTGCACAGTAGGAAGCAAGGCTCTGTATCACCAGGACAAATTAAAGTTTGAAGTTCGAAGTAATGCAATTTTCAATTAAGTTCATTATTGATTTACAAGTAAGAACATGTAAGTGTAGACTTTAAGATTTAGTAGGAATCCCATGTAAGCATGCAATTTTCGTGTATTTTATATCAAATGGAGGATATCAATGGGTATATAAATTGATACTACAAATGTGAATGTTATTTGAAGAGTTATCAATATGTTGTGGAACTCATTGGCGGTCTAAATTTTTTTTCGAAGACTAAAACCTTTCAGCCCATATTCACATTTAATTTTGGTTTTTGATCAAGTTTTTTAAATATCATAAACATTTATGTGCACACAGGCCAACTAAAGATATGGAATAACATTTTGAGAAGTTAGTGGGAATACTTATTTTGTGGTTTGTTACCAAATTACAAAATTTGGCTAATTATTTAATTTTTAGTCCTAATTGGTAATATACTTTTTGTTTGTAATGTTTTATAGAGGGGTGGGAGTTAATTTCAAGTGTTTGAACAAACTCAATCTTCTCAAAATACAAATGCTTAAACAATAACTACAACCCGGAGGAGATACAAAGTAAGGGCCAAAAATTCAACTCCAATTAAATATCATGCTGATGATGGTGAATCAATAATAAGATGAACCATGCTTAAACTTTGTGTTGTAATTTGGATTTGCATTTGAACTGTGTTGTGATATGGATATGTATATTTATTTGAACTTTGTGCTACGATTTGAATAAGGATAGGGATGTTTGACTATCTTCGATAATTGATCTTCAACTATTGCCTTTCTATTATTTGTTTGTTGTAGTTTTAATTGAAGATGTTCCATAGTCTTTTTTGTGCTAAGTAAAATCCTTTTTCTCCTATTACAAATATATAACTATTTAAAACTCTTTGAAGTTATGATATTTGGGATTATGATGTGACATTTCAGTTAGGTTTAAAGATACATTTTGGTGTCTTAAACTTATATTATTAACATAATGGCAAATATTTTGTGTGGTTTGGTCACTACAAAAAATTCCTAAGAATGCATTGTAATATTTTGTGTACAATGTCAAAATAATCAGTCACTACATTAATAGCAGGGGCCAAAATAATCAATCACTACATTAATAGCAGGGGTCTATCACATACAACTCCTTCCCTGTTCTACTATTGAAATATTTTGTCTACACTGTCAAAATAGTTGGTCACTATATCAATAATAGGGGTCCATCATATGCAACTCCTTTCTCATTCTATTTTACTCCTTTAGATATTATTATGCTACAAGTTACTATTAAAAAGCATCAAACACCCATGATATATAGTTACATGGAATCTACAAAATAAATATAAAAACAAAGATATTAAACTTATGTCAAATTTTGAAGTATTTATGAATATAAAATGAACTCAATTTTTTCCAACAATAATGATCTTGCAGATAAAAGTCGTACCCCAATGTAAAGAAGATTTCTGGAAAAATTGATTACAATAACAAAATCTCATCTCTTTTACCATGGCCACATACTTACAAGTCACATACAATTTGAATGATCGTCATTCAGTTCTATAACATTAATACCATATACGTTATAATAGAAATAATCATAATGTGTTCATAAAAACATAAGGGCAATACTCACATTTGTATTATTACATTGATAAAAATGTTGACCAATATTAGGCTTAACACTTAATATTTGTAACTTTATCTTGTCATTATAATTGGGACAATCAATATGAGGAATTTGAAAAATTACTTAAGATAATGATTCCATATTATATACTAAATATAGTAACAAAAAAAATTATGAATCTCGTTATATTGTGACTTCTCTTAGTAAAATTGAGCGCATTTCTTTTCAACTTCTACTAAATTGTCGAAACAATAATAAATAATATTCTTGAATCCATTAACAACGGCTTCACAGTCTTCCTATGTCAAGTATATGCCAAGTATAGATGTAATAAAATTTGCAAGCCCATTTTTCTATAATACACACGATGGTTGTGTATGATTAACACATATTCATATAGTTGCTACAGTAGCAAACAAAAGGCTATAGATAAAATAATAGCTTATGATAAATAATGAATAGGTTTAAAAAATAAAGCAATACTATGTAACATGAATTATCCAAATAACCAATAGGATAATTTTGTGTCATGAAAAATATTGAAGCTTCTTGATAAACTAAAATAAATTCATTGACCATCAAACTAGCAAAAAATAACCTCCCAAAATAAAGTACCACTAGACATAAGCAAGAGTATCTAGTCTTTTGTATTTTCTACTGAATGCCTCATTTTGATGTCACGTCGGAAGTTTTTAGTCAAATTTAGAAATACAAAACGATTACCAAATTGGTAATATTAATCTACCGTGAAAATCTTCACTCTACCATTATGATAATCAGACACAGAAATAACATCAAGAAAAGAAAAAAACTTGAAATATAATTATTAGAGTAGTATCACACACCAACTTCTTCCAAAATAGGAAAAGAAATGAATATTTGATCGTAAGTTAACAAAAAAGAAAACAAAGTAAAAGAAAAGACAATGGACGTAGATCTCAAAATCACCTGCATTGCAAGAGGAAGGAGGATCCTTTTGGAGATCCTGAAGCCATCATCAATTAGACATAGGGGGAAAAAAAGAAAAGAAAGAAATCGTGCTTTTCATCTATCTTTAGGCCGTGTCACTTCTTACTTACAAAAACACAACAAAAATATAAGAAAGGAGATAACACATGGTAACTGGTCTTCTGTGTCAGATCCTTTAGCACATAGTCGATATAGAAGATCTGACACAAAGGATCTCTCTCCCAAAACATATACTTTATCTAAGAGTTTTATATTGCAAGAGAGATCTAAATATTCAATTAGTATTACAAAATTAAGTAAAGTAAATTTTTTTATATATAATTAACAAAACTGTATTTAATTTCAATTCTAAAATGAGGATTAGCCCATTACACAATCCACGAGAAGCAGATTTTTGGCCTACTTGGTGAATGCCGATCTATGGAAAATGCCCACGTAATTAGGTAACTAAGGACATTGAATGTACATGGAAAGCATAGGTAGCCGACTGTCAATAATACCCAGGCAATTAGGTAACTTAGGACTTGGAATGTACATGGAAATGCATACAACTTTATACATACACTAGTAACAAGTGACGTGACATGGGAGTTGTCAAACTGTATACTAAACCCATCTAATGCAAAACAAACAAATAAGAGTCAACTCATGAGCAGTCCAACCATTGGCAGAATGGCAGTTCCCCCTTGCTCTTTAGCTACATTAAGAACATACATCAGGTTTATGCCCCCTAAATTAAACAAGAGAGGACAATTCCGTTTGGTCTCCTTCATAATTAAAGACTCCTGTCTTTATCTTCTTGTTCTCTTCAAAGCTCTTAAATTCGTTGCCAATCCTCTCGACTCGACCGGTGATTTCCTGGACTTGCCTGTTTGGACTCTTCTGGTTATTGTAATGTGCCGCTGGGACACACCTTTCTCTAATACTTCCAATTTAATCAAATCCCTGTTTTCCCTCACTTCTTGTTAAATCCTCTGGATCAATTTGATACTGATGTCAATTTCTTATGGGGTTTAATAATTTGAATCAATTATGCCTTATTACATCAAATTGATCAACTTAGAAGTCTGTATTAATTCTGGGTTTATATCAAAATCGATGGCTGTATAGGTGACAAGCCAATTACAGAGAAGCGACAGTGACCATCCGATCTTTATCAAACGGACCACATTCCACATGGCGAAAATAAATGCAAGGCGACAGGCAATGTATTTGTGCATTCGATGGGATTGATCATTCCGTTAGGTGACATGGACAGGTAGGAGTAATCATAGTACGGCTCATTGCACGCGTGTCCAAAGCAGTGGTGGGTCCAAACTCATGTGGACGCCCATACTCTAAACATGTGGTATGGGGAAGGATTACGAACCGAAGCCATATAGAAAAACCAGGAAAAGGGGGTGAGTCTTGGGGTTATGTATGCGTTAATTAGTGTGTGTCACTGCAATGGCAATATCCAACTTAAGCGTAGGGACGAATGATAATGTATAATTATGGCAGGGGAGTTAGTAATCCGGCATTTTTCTCCAAATACAATGACACGGACTCTTTTATTTGGACAAAATCAATTGGCTAGCTATCCGATTGGGGTCCAACATTCTGTTCGGTGACTTTTACCTATCAAACTATATGTGCGGATGATAATTGAAAAAGCCTGAAAAGCCAGTCCCCACAATACATACCTTTTCATGTGGAAGAGTCCATTTCCCTTAAAGTTATATCTGTTTCCGTAAGTGTATTAGATGGGAAAAGCTTTGGCCTTTTCCCAATTTACCTCCTCAAGTGCTCGGAGTCGGTATCTATTTACACAAGATTGTTAAAATGTCTTAATCATTGCCTAATCTATATCCTAACTGAAATAAATCTGCGCTTACGTTTTCCTTTTGGCGTGTTATGAGATGCATAAGCGGCAGGCGATTAGAAGCAGAAATTATTGCGGCTTGTGTGCGTACAAGTTCACACATTTTAGGCGAAAAAAGTCTCGAATGACAGACATATGGATATGCTCCTACGCTTGCGGGCATGGCATGATTGAAGTAGCCCTAATGATATAAAATGAAATTGTACCTTAAAACAACACAGTGCAACAGACCTGGAATCTAGGAATTCCAGCTTTTTTATTAGTTGTCCACTTTACTGTGGTTACATCAACTTGCTTACACTTTCCTTTGAAATAAGCGGCTGCTTTAAGCCTTCTTGTGGATCTGGAATTAATCCCATGGCTAGCTTTCACAGAACTAAAAGCTTTTAATGCAAGTATCGCTGCTACTTTATTTACCATTCACTCCACAAAAGCTAATAACTTCTTAATTTTTATGGTATACATTAAATTCCCACCGTCACTAAACTCTATTTTAAATAACTGAAAAAGAAGGATTCAATTCATGGTCTTGAGTTTTTGTATTCTATGTATGTTATTAAATGCACGTGAGTGCGAAGTAAGTGGACAGTGGAAGCATGAAAAGAATCATTAGGTTATGCTTAAATCACAGTAATAAGGATGGACCATATTAGGTAGGCATAAATGTATATGATGGCATTGAAAATGATATGAGTAGGCCAAATTGAAATAACCACTCATGCATCTTTGCTCGTGTGCGTGGCTTGATTCTCCAGCATATATGGGGAGCCGTATATAGTTGTTTTCAATTGGTTAGCTAAACATATCATGCCATCATGTCGCCAAGTTCAAACACGATAATATATATATAATTGAGCAACTAAAGCTCATTGTCTTATATGGTTTATTTTTAAGGAGTTTCACTTGTGTGCTTCTCTAAAATATCATGTAACAATGAAATTTTTAGATTTTATTTATACCTTTTATTTTTGCAAAAGGCACATATATAGTTGAAAATTTTGTCTTATATTTTAATTGAAATAATTTATCTTATTGTCATTCTTTTATTTAATTTCAGAAAAATTAATGCGATTTTTTAAAAAAAGTACCAAAATAATTATCTTAAAATATAGAGGGTTATATTATGTTTTGTACACGGCAGCCGCCGGAGGAGACATCTTTTGAGTACATAACAAATCATTATATTGCAAAGATGTAGATATATTGTTGGTAATCTTGTGCTCTCATGTCCATGTTCTTTTAAAGCTTAACTCATCTCAATTTTAGTCATATTCTACAGAAGTTGATTAAGGTACCTTTCTTCTTTAATTAGGATATACATTAGAGATGATGCAAATGGGGTTGGACCAAAAACATTGAAGTCTGGATGAGAAGAGAATATATAACATTAAAAACAATATACAGTTCATCCAGACATTGAGATAGAAAGACAGGAAAGTCATGACCCTTGTAGGGCAAACTACAGACAATGGGAAAGACTTAGACCAACAACGACGGGGACCATATTGAAGTATGAGTTGATAGTTTGAGAGGGACAGGCCGAAACATTGAGTGGTTCCTTTTACAATCCAAAGCCGTGACAACACACATCTTACACATCCACATCTATTTTTGTAGGGATCAATCTTGTCAAAGGCCCCATTGTCCCCTCTCATTGCACCTCCTTTTAAAACTACTGTATATCCTGCTTTTTCAATTTTATTTAGTTTCTGGACACTTGTATGAGGAAAAGATGGGATAGTGGTGTCAGTGTGGGGCTTTCTCGTGGGCTTTTATGAGTTTTGGATTTAGTTTAGTTGGATTGTCATATGGGTTTCAGCCTTTTGGTTTGAGTTCTGATTCTCCTTTTTAACAATCGATCAGAAAGTTTCGGAGATGCCTTAATGGCCCAACCTTGTATTGTGTGGACATGCATGTCAACGTTCTGTTCCTCATCTGCCATTTTACTGACTTAGATTTGGAGTTTGAGTTAGACAGCCTTTGTCGTTTCATGTCCAGTTTGAGAAGTCGTGGGGACGATTCGTTCAGCTTCTGGTTGATAATTGACGAGTTATTCAAGAGCACTCTAGCTTTGACAACTCCAAGAGTACTAAATAATATATAAAAAGGTCGATTACTTGTTTCTTGACTCTTCCAACTTAGAAAATTGCATCAACAAATACTGTCATTAAAAAAGGATGACGATGTTAAACAAACCAAGTAGTCTTCCAAAATAGATATCAAATTCATTGGTTATTCTCCATTTAGGGGTCATTTGGTTACACTTTTTTTTTCGTGGTAGTTTCTAATTTTAATTTCTGTTTTTAATTCAATTAATTTAGAGACTGTTTAGTTCCACTTCTGTTTTGTTGTTGCGACTTTTAGTTTTAGTTTTTAGTTTTTAGTTTTTATTTTTAATTAAAAACAAAAAATGGATTGATTAAGATTTCTAATATAAAAATTGAAAAAAACTTATTTGGTTAAGATTTGTAATAAAAAACTAAAAATAAACATTTTTTGTTTTATCATCCTGTTTCTATTTTTAATTATACTCTTGCATTAATTATTTTTAATATAATATATTATGTTTTTAAATTAATTAATCCTTGTTATGGTTAGAAATAAAATATATGCATATTTATATAATTAAAGAAACTTGCACATTAATTGTATATAATAAAATTTTATAAATTAGAAAATTACATTAAGTCATTCTAAGCAATAAAATATGTCCATCATATTATAATTCTTCAAAAAATAATAGTACTATCATTTACAAAAAGAAATATAAATAAATTAGAACTAATATAATCATTCCACATTTATCTAGTAATTTGATCTCACTTCCAATACCTACTTCTATGTTGTGTTGGAGTAATATTATACTCCATTTGAGAACTTGCATCTTCATTTTCACTTTCTTTAATTTGTTTTTCATTTTTAGTATAATTGTCAAATAATTCATTGCTTTGTCCATATATTCTAATATAATTGTGTGTAATACAACAAGCATTAAATATGTATTTTTGTTTCTTCATATCATAATTCGACATATTTGAAAATATAGGAAATATTGCTTTTAGAACGTCAAAACATCTCTCAATAACCTTTCTTAATAAAAAATGTTTGCAGTTAAATAATTCCTGTAGACCTTGAGGTCTTCCTCTTCCTCTATAATCTCGCAAACGATATCTCTCACCTCAGTATGGTGAAAGAAATCTAAGCATATTAGTGTAGACTAAATCAACCAAATAGAACTTATCTAACATATAAAGAACATAATATTAATAAAAGATATTAAAAAATAATCATAATTATTATGCTTATTTAAAATAATATGATACCTTGTGGAGGTATAGGAAATTGATTTACTAGATTTGTCACCATTTTTAAAAAATTTGGGAGTCTTTTGCAGTACCTTCTTATTTAGCTATTACATATGTAAAACAAATGTCAAATAAGCAACAACACATAATATTTTAGGTTGGATCAATTTTTTTACCCTTGCATGGTATTTGTTTATCGGTCAAAACATGTGCATCAATTTGTGTACCATCTATTGCCCCTATACAATCCTAAAAAATAAAACTATACTATTAAAATAATTATTAATCATAAGAACATAATTAAAATAGTAATTAAATATATGAATGTACATGAAAATATGGAAAGAATTTTGAATTATATTGAATCTCAGGAGGTGAATTGGTAAAGGATGGTAGGATAATGACTCTTTTTGCAAGATGATTAACTGCATATAAGACTTTGTGAAAGTACTTCGAAATTGTCTACATTGAAAGTTGAAAACTTTCTGTATGAAATCTAGTTTTCTCATTATGCCCTATAGTCATTAAGAAAATTTGTACTTGTTCTTCCATAATCAAATGACTTGTTGTCTTTAAGCCCCCTAAACTTTTCAACTCATTACATAAGTTCAAGAAGATTATCTTGCTCATTCTTAAATTTTCATAAATCTTTGTAGGATTTCTATTCAAAAGTTCTAATATCCAATTATAACCTAATAGAGCAGAAGTTCTGCATGGTTGCTTTTGTAAATGAATATATTTTCTCTCTCCTTTAACTAGAGAAATAATGATTAGTTTCATCTGTTTATCATCAGAATCTGATTCCAAATCTAATAAAGAATCCATGTATCTACAATGCTAGCATTAAATAATTAATAAAACATTCAGTCAAACATTTTATCAAATATAGACAAAATATTCATACAAAATATAAACTTAAAATATTCATACAAAACATAGATTTAAAATTTAGTAAAACATTCATATAAAACACAAACTTAAAATGTTCAAACTTTAAAGAAGTGCTTAATATATAAGTGTCAAATTAATAAGAATTTAATATATAATAATATGAAAATATAACTAAAACGACATAATCCAATCCAGCTTTCATACATTAGCCATCTTCACAAAAATATCCTTATAAAGTGGAGAATCATGTAAAGCCTTCATAAAGTTTTCATATTGCAAACCATCAACACCTAATTCATTTAAGGAATTCAGACATGTTATCATTATGTTAGACTTTTACTTAATTGATGAAGCTCTAGATCCATTCTCTACAGTGGATGGTGTTTCACTCCGTTTTTTCTCAAGTAAATCATTATTTCTTTTTGATTGTTCACCAATTATAACCAAGATCTCTTCTACAATGTTAGAATGTATCTTTTTTGTCTTCTTATTTTTAGGAAATTTCTTTCTCTTAGATGGAAAACTTATAACTTGATCTCCTTTTCCATTTTATGAGCAATCTTCATCAACATCAGTTCTGTGTTCCTCTTCTGTACTATTTGATAAAGATTTAGTTGATGGATGTGTATGCAAACTAGTTGCAGTAGTATCTCCAAAAATACGATATAAGTTTGAAAACCCTTACATCCTTTTTTCTTAAATATGTGAACCATTTTATGCTCCTATAATGATGAAAAGGAAACTTGATAACACATATTATATAATATGATATATTCATAAAACAAAGATATATTTTATCTTAAATACGTTTTCCCAATATTTATTTGTAGCATTAACTTCACCTGTAAATGAGTATTAATCAATTCCTGTTTCTTTGAGTAAGTTCTTGAAATTCTTCAATTTAGCCCTTAATCTATTATATTTATTCTTCAATCAAATATCAGTATACTCCTTATTGAAGTTTGTTTGAAGATTCACCTTAATATTCTTCCAGCCAGATTAAAAAAAGGTAGTAGTCGTTCAATTTTCCTTCATCACTTCTTCAGCCATCGATGAGATTAAATACATTTTTATGGTATCATTCTATACCTCATCCTTTTCATTTATTTTAATTTCACATAATCATTGGAATCGTTCATATTGTTCAAGCTTACATTACTAAATGTAATCACATAAGTACATATAAGTGCATGCAAATGATAGAAGAGTTGAGGTGCATATAAGTTAATGCATATGATAGAAGAGTTGAAGTAAGAAATCCAATGAAAGTTAATTGTGGAATTAAGAATAAGAAAGAAAAAGGGGGAAACAATGCCACCTCCATGTCATACAACTTTTCCTTATTTCCCACATCTTCATGCAACTTCTGCTTTGTGATACGGGGATGGTAGGAGAAGGATGGATTGTTTGCTTGATAAGTCCTATAGTAAGTAACTATTTGTTTTATTTCATTTCCATCCACTGGTTTTTCCATTCCTGCAAATAAAAAAAAATCTAAATGAAGGGAAATAGAAACAAAAAGAAAATAATTGAGAGTAGGAGGGAGGAAAATTATACCTATGTCGATAGCCCTTGTAAGATTAAAGAAAAGAAAAATTGAGAAAGTTATGATAATCCATGTAGCTCAAGGAATTTATTTATCAGACAACTCTATAATGTAATAAAAATTAATGCTGCGAGAAATCTTCTTAAATTATGTAATAGAAATTAGCTCAAAGAACGAAGTATGTCTAAAAACAATCACATGAACATCATCATTGAGTATCATACAAGTCTAACTTGACAAAGATATGAAAAACTTGCAGACACTTGTTATCATGTCAAAAGTTTAGACTATGATCTATCAAAGAAAAGAACAAAACATCTTTTGCCGATGGTGAATGTGCATTGAATAGTTAAAAGTTTGTACAGTTGCTCTTTTGCCTAACTTGTCATGACTTTTGGCCTTTTTCATAATTTCTTTTAAATGAAAGAAAGCAACAGCTGAAAAGCGACAACCAAAATGTCCTAGATGTTCTCAATTCCTTTTTAAATAGAAAAAGACTAGACGAGGGAGCTTTTATTGCAGCCGAAGGAAAAGAATTAAGCTAGCACAATGAAGAGACATTTTAGAGCTAACTTTGCTTCCTTATCCTGATACATGCATACCAAAAACCCATATCTCCAGTGCCTAAGTTAACCTGTAGCCTTCCTGCTTAAATATCTTAACAATTCTCGAAACAAGAACACAAGATGGTACTAAAGTTGCCCTTTTCCATTTTTAGTCTTTCTTGGATGTCTTCGCTTCAGGTTAGCTTTGCTCAAATAGATTTCTCTTTGAATAAAACCAAGCAGCCAATTTCATTTAAATCTTATTCCAAATCTCGATTAGATCGCGTCATCTTAATGGCTACTCGAGGAGAGCAAAAGAATCGATTTTGTTGTAGCCTATCTGAAATGTAACAAATACCTCACTAACTGGAGTGCCTGTTGGGAGGGGACCACAACAATTATGACTACAAATTTGTTCATCAAAGCACTATGTTTGTTTTCTATAGATCAGGCCTCAACCTAGCTATCATTCCCCATTGCAAAGTGTAAACTTGCTAACAATCCTAGTATTCTTTTGTTCTGGCTTTGGCTATTCCAAGATTTAGAAATTTGTCTCCCCAGTATACGGTTGTTGCATTCCTCTTCTACAGTCACTCTTTTCTTACTCTGTGAACTGTCGCGTCTTTTTCAACATACTTCCAAGTAATAAGCAGACAACGATACGTAACTCTACTTCCTTAGCCAAGCATCTTATTACAAGCTCTTAGTCGTTACCATTCTTTTGTTGTCAAGTTCACGGATATCACTATTTTTAGTAGCTGAATGATGTGGTGAAGTTACAGGACATGAAGATCTTACCACAGACAAAAATTGGCCGGATCGACAACCCCAAAGAAAGCGATGTAACATTCTTGATGGTCTCAATTCCTTTTTAGACATAGCACTGTCTATTAGGCTTACAGAAAACCATTTTAAATAGAGTACCCTATCATTCTCACGCTTCAATCTCACCACCTCCCAAGTCTTTGTTGTTTTCAACTTCACTAATATCTCCAAAAATCTCAACCGTCTCATCTTTTTTTTTTTTGGCTACAACCTCTTTACCACACTACAGCAGATAAGGTTATTGGCAATGAATTCAAACATCGCAAAATATTAAAAAATTATGTGAAATAATAATTGGCGACGAAACAAAATTGTCACCATAATGGTCTCTGAATTCGGGTAGCAAAACAATATCCACCACATTTTTTCGAAATCGCCGCAAAAAAGATTTGGATATACAATATATTCGTCGGTAGAACATATAACTAACGAGACCTAAAAATGTTGTACATAGGATTTTGTGACGTATATGCTACGTAGATAAATGTTTTGACCTACTAAATCGTAGTCGTAGGTAATTATTTTTACTGAAGATTTTATTTTTGTAGCATAATAGTTTTAGCTACTAATTGTTTGTTGTAGGCAAATATTTTTAGATACGTTCCTATAAACATAGATAATAATATTTTGTGACGATTTTGTTTTGGTAGCTAATACTTTTTAGTGATAAACATTTAATTTTAAATTTACATTTTATTATAATTGTTAAAAAAATTTAATTTAATTTATTACAATTTTTAAGATAGTTTGAAATATAAATTAGTTACATTTTATAATTAATGTTGGTGACATATTATTTAAATAATAATAAATTGAAATAAAATAAACATTTAAAATGGAATGCATTTTATTAAAAGAAAATAATTACAGGCTAATTACAGAATTTGAACAAAATTTATAAACAAACTAAGATTCCTCATCGTCATTACTGTTGACATAGTTTGAGCCAAGTAATTGTTTGACCATCTTTTTATGCTTGATATTTTGATCTATCACTTCTTTGATATTTTGATCTAACTTCTATTATGTACATTGTAGCTTAGACTTCAGTGACTGGTTCTCCTCTTGAAGCGCCGTGATATATGCCGGTTGTGACGAAGATGCACCAACAGGCTTAGGGCCATACTGAAGACCTTTGATATACCCTGATCTCGTACCAAGGACATTGTTGCAAAGGTCATCGATATTGGGCTGATTCCCCTGAGACAATGATGTCTGCAACAACTCCTGCATCTTATCCTATAATTTAAAGTACAAAATCGAGTTAACTGAAAAATTATTACTTAGTATTACATAAAAAATAAATTGTAATATTAATTTTTTGTACATACGTAACTACTTTGTGTCTCTTTAGACTAGCCTTCACCTTTCTTGTAGTGTGTTAGCTTGTGCAGTGTGATCTGTCCTTAGAGTTGAGTTTGACTCTATTATATGAATTTAAAAAATTAGAAGATAATAGAATTTATTGTATTAAGAAATAGAAGAATAAGTTGAAAATGTTACACTTACAAATTCTTGTCAAACAATAAAAAATCATTTGGAGCCAGTGTTATGAGGGGTTTTCATTTTTGCTCTATTCACCTTGGCTTTCTCACACTTTTCCTAAGTTAAGAGAAGTAGTCATGTAATTTACAATTCAAATTAATGGAAGGAAATATGAAGAGAAATAAAACAAACCTGAACCTTCGCAGAGGCCCAATAATCACACATTTCACTCCAATTTGTTGGAGTCACCCGTTTCGAAACATGTATCCTTGCCTCTTGATCGGAAGGGAAAGACTAATAATATTTATGAAGTCTATATTGATAATCCTTTGCCCTTTGTTTCAATAGTGAACTAACACAGCTTGAAACCTCAGGCTTGTCGATATCAACGATATTGAGCTTCATCTATAAAGAACACGTATAAGTTAACTTGCTGTTTTTGTTAAGTAAAATCGCAATACATATAATCAAATGAATTGAAATATTACCGAAACTTTGCCCAAAGCATTTTGGAGCAGGTTGTCTTTCTTTAATTACCTGACACGTTGAAGGCAAGACAATTCATTCATCACAACGTTGCCTAACTCACTGGACAATTTTGTAGATTGGATCTTATCTAGAGGGCAACATTGCGTGGGGTCAATGGTCATAGACAACTTGCTGTTCATTGCAACATTCATCCGTTGCAACTCAGCTCCTTTTATGATACCTTTACCTCGTTTTCTAATGCCAGTATTGGAACCTGAAAACAAAAAAGTCATAATAAGAGAAACACACTAAACATGTAATGAGTAATTTCAACATTAATGTTAATATGTTTGATTAACACTAACAGACCTAAAGATCCCTCAGCACTAATAGACGATGTTGGTAAAGGTTGTTGCTGACTGTCTTTATTCGAGGATGCAATTATTGGTTGTTAAATGATGGGGTCATATTGAGTTGGTTGTTGTAGGGGAGGAACTTCTTCGGTTGTTGCCACCCTCTTTCTCTTGTTTCTACCAGGTGTCATTATATTGAACAATTAAAACAAAATATGAAGATAACGCATAATCTTAACTCAAACATCAATATTCATACACTTCCATGGCGGTAAATTGTATGGGAATAAAATCACTGACCACATGGCATATGAAGTACTCGTATTACCGAAAGGAATAAATCCATCTGAGGCTAATCCAAGTTGAACATTACGAAAATCTTGTGCAAACCATGGAAAATTTCTATCAATTTCTTTTCATGCCATTGAGTCTACTGGATGACGCATAATGTTATCATCAATGCGTTTCACTTTATGCCGGCTCATATCTATGGCTGCTTTTGTTGACATAAAAAGTTTTTGTAATCGTGATTTAATGTGAAAGTATCGAAGGATTTTATTCGGTATCTTTTTCCCTCTTCCATCATCCACCTACCACCTTGATATACCACAAATAGGACACTCTTAAAGATCTTTACTTTCCTTCCAAAAAAGAACACAGTTTCTTTGCATCATAGTAAGATTTCAACAACTTGTGTCCAATAGGTAATGCATTGTTTAGTAAGTCAATTAACATGTTAAAGGACTTATTTCTCCATTTATTATAAACCTTCAAATGCAATAACTTCATAACAAATGATAGTTATGAGAAATCAGAGCACCCTGGATATAATTGTTCTCGAGCAACTTTCAATAACTTCCCAAAATTATCTTCTATAACACTACCAGTTATGTTAGGCATTCCTGTTTCATTCATAGTCTCTATATCCAACAATCGTCTAACATCTCGTTAATCCCATCATCACCATCATCATTCACATTACAGTCATCTACATCATTATTGTTACTGTCATCATAATATGTGCTGCCACTTCTACTACAACTTGCTTCTTTACATTCACTATGATAAAGCCATGGAGTATATATGTTGGAACCCATTCCCGGATATCCAACCTCTTACGAAAAACCCATTACCGGACGTTGGAACCCGAATCCGGAACCCAACTACTAAATCCGAAACCCTCATACTTATATATGATTATGCAAGATTCATCTTAATTTCCGTCTATAAACTTGATTTACTTAGGGCCCATAATAGAATCCAATTTTTTTTTTAACTAATATGGAAATTCATGTCGCTAGGACAAATAAAAACAGAAAACGCCTCAATCGACATTCATAACTTTTCATCCCGAAATCCGAATTTCGCACTCTATAACTTTCTAGAAGGATGGGAAAAACAAATTCATTCATTAAGGAGGTCATGAGTTGTTGCAAAGTTTTTCCTAAAGAAAGACCAAATGAATAGTACCTTTTTGACCATATGAATAGTAATTTCGCCAACTTCCATCCCTCACAACTTTTTATTCCTAACTCCGTTTAGGACATATCATACCTCCATGGAAAGATAAAAAGACCCTTTACATCTTTCATGAAGGATGGAAAAACCGATTCCCGCTCTAAAGGGGCGAAAAACCCTTCCGAAGGTTCAGCCCAAATTGCCACATGAATAGTAATCCGAGAATAGTGGCAGCAATTTTCAAATCTTCATAACTTTTTCATCTTAAGTCATCTAATGACCCATTTTATACCATTTTAAAGATCTTACCACGTTCTACAATCTTCCAGAAGACTTCCAATTCAAATTTAACCATTTAGGAGGTCTAAAACCTAAGCGAAGTTGCTGTCCATTTTTAAGAAAATTTGGACAGCATCTCCCCTAAAAATGCTCTAGCCAACTCTTCAATTTAACTCATCCAAACTTCAAATCTGCATAAAACCACTTCAATCTTCCTTATATTCAATCATCCAACTACAATCATCCCAAATACCAACTCAAAGGCAACATCACAATCTTAGGCATCTATCATTTCATCATTTCAATTTCCTAAAGAAATGTCATCTCATCTTTGCTTTTGTCCATTTTCACCATACATCCATACATGTTTAGTAAATACATACACTATACAATTGAAACTTCAAAATTTAAGGAAACATATACAAAATACATTGAAACTTTACAA
>JANKOD010000191.1:8120828-8132163 GCA_026284645.1 Erythroxylum acuminatum
TGGTTCGTAAAAGATTAGGGAAATTGGTTGTTTTGGAAAATTTGTCAATTCCACAGACTTCGTCTGGTCAATTCACGTATACATGCCACTCTAATTTCGGATCATTTAATGGTTTACTAATCTGCCAATACCTAAGTTCTATACTGATTATGTTTTAGGTAAACCGTTTCGTACTAGCAGTTCAACTGGAGAACTTGTCTTTCATACTAAATCTGGCGACTCATTCACTGTATCCTTTACAAGTTTACCTATAGTGGAAACGTTGTTACAAGAAGGTGTGAAAAAGCCTACACTTGAGCCAAGAACTATCATTGTTCCAATTGGTGCTTTCAAATGTGCAAGGACCCTTCTCCGGAATCCAAACATCGAGGACTCATTTACCTTTACCGGCTCTCATGTCACTTAGAATCTAAAAAAATAATTTTATCATTGTCATTTATCGATGTAATCAACTGGACTCATCTTTAAAATTGATTTATTGTTGTATCTATAAGAATTTGTCAAACAACCTCTCTATTAGTTAGGTTTAAGCTATGTACTATTGAGTGTGGGCCGTTATTGTTCTTGTTCTATGATTGTAAGAATTGTTAACCTTCTATTCAAAGTTCGTACTACTCCATATATCATATTATTATATTGATACAATTATAAAAAAATTTATAACTAAGTTTTGCACTGTTATTAAATATTAATGACTAATTAATACTACTGTTTAACGCTTAAAATTTTATTGTGAGTGTTTTTCAACAATACGTTGTAAACATTCAAAACAAATCTCCAATTAAACATATCTTAACAATGATAGATTATAAAAATGTTAGTTTAACAATTTTGGAAAATACAAACCCTTTGGTGATGATTTTGTCAAATATTCACTAAATGTATTGCAAATTACTGTGGAACCTTTGGTGATGATTTTGAAAAATTGTCATTGAATGTGGACCATTTGGTGACAAATTTCAGAAAACTTCACTAAAAGTGGACCATTTGGTGACGATTTTCAAAATTCGTCGCCAAATGTTGACCCTTTGGGGATGCTTTCAAATATTGTAACCAAATGGTTACTTTTAGCTACAATGTCAAAAACATAGCAAAAACACGTAGCTAAATGTCTACAAACTTTTGGTGGCGATTTCTGAAAATCATCACAAAACGTCTTTTTAGTGATAATTTTACATAATCATCACCAATTATAAACCGTTTGGTGATGATTTCAAAAATTGGTCACCAAATGTTTACCAAATTGTGGTGACGATTTCTGAAAAGCATCACTAAAAGTTCATTTAGCGACGAATGTCTAAAATCTTCACCCAATGTGGACCATTTTATGATGATTTTTAGGAATCGTCGCTAAATGTTCACCATTTGGGGACGATTTCTGCCATTCATTACCAAATGTTGATCCTTTTCTGACGCTTTTATAATTAGTTGCTAAAGGCTTAGTTTTAATGATGATTTTAAAAATCATCACAATATGGTCAACTATAGCGACGATTTTTAAAACGTCACAAAAAGAACGTAGCTAAATGTCTAGTTTGTTGCAGTGCCATATATTCCTTTTTCATCAATATAAACAACAACTTTATTTTCATGTACAACTCACTCACGAAAAATAAAAAATGGGTGGAAAGTAAGAAACCAGAAAGAAACTAATCATAGAAATCAGAAAAGTAGAAGCGAACCAATGAAAACAAATTTTCAATAGAATTAGAAAAATAACGAGTTAAGTTTTAGAAAACTCACCTCGTGAAAAGCACAAAATTAGTTGGTTTCTGCACCAAAAGAAAAGAGAAAAAAAGAGAGCAAATTTTTCAATAAGATTTGGCGAAGGATAACTAACCCAAAATAATCTTACATTTAATAGATGAGAGGGAAGAGAGGAGTTTGGGACAATACAATAGATGAAAAATAGTGGTAGGTTTCAAGATGGGTTTGCTAAAGACGATAATAGAGATAAGAAAATATGGATATGTTGTTTTTCTATCCAAGAAAACCTATTGTCAAATATAGAGAAATATTATTTTCTTATTTCCATAAAACTGGTGTAGTTTTTTTTAATTTCATAATCAAGAAATTGCAACAGGTTTAGACAAACATGTTTTATTGACATGTTTCTCTTTTTTTAAAAATGACAAAAAATAAAGAAAGAAAAAAAGAGAACAAACAACCTTTAGCGAGGCACGAGTAAAATTTGCTTAGGGGATCAGCATATAAACACAAGTTAACTAAGCTATAAATAATAATTGTTATAATTACACACTTTCTTTTCTAAATCTGAAAAAAGGTTGAATCTCATTTTGTGTTGGTTTAAGTCATATAACTAATTAATAGGTTATAGTTTTTATTTCATAATTTTTTAAAATATGTTTTATGTTATGCATGTTTGTTTTATTAATTGATTATAAAGTAAAGTTTATAGGATAAATGTATATTAAAAAATATGATTAGATCATAATTATAAAATTCATATTACATTTATATATTATTTATAAATTGTTCTTATATGTTATTTTGCTAAGAATGAAAATTAATAGAGCATAAGATTACCATATGTCATGTGAAGTAGTCGTTGTTATAGACCAAAGTAAAAATACTTAAACAAACATATATGTACTTATTAAAAACAAGTTTACCGAACTGACTCGAAATGGGAGTTCTATTTAGTAGATTACTTATATGTCTATTAAAATTCTCACTATAATGATTATAAAAGTAATCCTTTGATTTGAGGTATCCAAAGTATTTTATACAGGGATTGCAATATTTTGATACTATTTATAACATATCCTAGTCAAGGATTGTTCAAATGGTACTCGTTAGATATATCACGAACTATATGGAGGTAGTTGAGTGATTAATATAAATTCATCATCCTAAAGTGACTAGGGAGAATGTTTGGTTCTTCTTGATTAGTATTTACTAAATAAAATCCTCGATCAAAGTGGAATGACATTTTAAAAAATAGTATTCATATGTCACTAATATAATCAATTATTAATGGTAAATAGTTAACTAGTTCGAACCCAAATAGAGTAAATATTAATTCTATACTTTATGTCTAATCAAAATATTATATGATGAAAAAGATTAAATTATATAGAAAAATCATGAATGAAAAGATTACTCAAAACTATTTTGACATTCCTATTGTTTAGGTAGTTATGATGCTTTACTAGACACCAATCTTAATCTATAAAAATAAATTGTTTAACTAGAGAGTTAAAGATAAATTAAAAGAGTTAAATTTATCTAATGTGTAGTACAATTTTATAATTTATATAAGTTGTTCATATGTTTAAGAATCTAATCGTTCACACAAGAAGAACGATTGATGAGGGAAAAGGTGATTCAATCAAGATGGATTTATTTGAATGTAAGTTTGAGAACGTTTAAAGATTAAATATGATAAATTTAATAAATAAAGACCAATATGAAATATTGGATCTTATTTGAGCCTGATTTATTTAATTATAATTAATACTAATTCTAATTAAAGTTTAATTGAAATTAAAATTATATTTTAATTAAATTACTAAAAGGTTCAAGTCTTATTATAAATAGGCATAGACTCTAAAAGAGCTAAACTTCTTACTTACCTCTTTTACACCACTAGTAGAGTTCTTTTAACTAGTTTGTATGGATACCATTAGAGGTCAAACATGTACGCGAATACAATAATTATGATGGACCTGTTTTAGAAATTGATTGAAGGAAAATTGTTAGAAAAAGATCAAACTTCATAATAAGGTACCATTTATGTTTATATTTATTATATTTATACAATAATCATGTTATAGAATATAAAGTGATCTTAGCTTTCATAAAATTAAATAAATATTTTTGTATTTCTTTCGTGTAGGTTCAGATCTCACCATAATTTCTCAACATTTTGTTCATAGAAAAATTGGACCCTATCGTTAGATAAATATAAAATATTGTTAATATAATAACAAATTGGACTAAGAATTAATTTTATTTCAAACTCATCAAGTCATTATATTCAATTCTTATTATGTTTGCCAAAAAGAAAATTAAAAAAATTAAGTTTAACTTATTGGGAAATCAATTAAGATCAAATCATGGGCATAACATAATAATTCTTATAATTTTTAATCACATCTTTTTACTAGAATAATTTGAGACCTGAATTATAAAATAAAAGGATTAAATACAAACTTGATTTTATGTCCTTTAATTTTTTTCTTTAATGAAATTATTACTCACAAGTTTTTAAACGTTAAGCCTTTAATGATATTCACAATGAAAAGAGAACTCAATAATGAGAAGGATTGAGAGGAGTACTAGTTCATTTGTGCTCTTCCCTTCATAAAGAAAGACTAGGGTTTCTCTCTAATCAAATCAAACTTAAACTCTTAATTATAATTAAAGTCTATCTATAATCGTAATTATAATTTATTCTTAATAAAACAAACTATCTTATATTTAATTCCTAAAGTTTCATAAATTTCACGATTATATCCAACTTAATTAAATTAATTATCTCTTTAAATGCTTTGTATGTGTAATCTATAGGTCCCTAATATATTGACAATTATTAAAAAAATTAGATAAATTAGAATTCCTTTTAGTTCATCTTTAATTATCTAATTAAACAATTTATAATCATAGATTAAGATTGACATATAGCAATATGCCATGATCATTATAATATTAGGATTATTAAAGTAGTTTCACTCAACATGTTCATGTATGGTTACAACATAAAATTCATTCATTTCGTCATCCAGTAGACATAAATCAATAAATTAGTGTCTACTCTATTTAATCCAATAATGTTCATTCTTACTAATTTGTTATTGATTTATAATTAATATTTGAAAATATAACATCAACATCAACAACAACAATAACAAGCCAGTGAAAGTCCCACTGATATATGATGTCTGGAGAGGTCCAGTAGTATGCAAACCTACCTCAAACTGGTAGAGAGGTTGTTTTCCATAGACTCGCATGAAGAAATAAAGAAAACAAATATAAATCTACATATACATATTAAAATCACATAATAAAAATAATTAAAAACAAATAAAATAAAAAGACATAAAATATAATAATGAAAATAAATAAATAAATAAATATGTATAAATAAAAATAAGTAATAAAATAAGTAATAAAATAAAATAAATAAATAAATATTTGTAAATAAAATATAAAATAAGTAATAAAATAAATAATACAATAAAAATAGAACAAGGTAAAGAGTAAAAATAAAAGATAAATTAAGTAAATAAATACACACACAAGAAAGAAGACAATTATATAAAGAAATCAAACAAGTCATTACAAGAAAATATTTAGGCTAAGTAAGGAAATGTTTAGGCTAAATAGCTAAAAGGAAAGTATTACATATTAAATGTTTATGATAAATAAAAGATATAAGACTCGAAAGAAATTGTTTAAAAGACCTATGAGAACGATAATAATCTCTTTATGTGAGACCTTTTATCCGTATCCGACATTAAATCTTTATTATAAAAATAGTAAAACATTCTCCTTAATTATTTTAGAGTGACGATTCCTTTATCGACTTAAATATATCTATATACTTCGTACTATATCCAAGTGCTATTGAATTACCTTAAATAAAATACGACATAAGTAGCATCAAAACATAATAATTCTCACATAAGATACTTTAGTAATCTCAAGTCTAAGAATCAATTATACAACCATCATAATGGAGACATCCATAGACACATAAGTAATATTCTATTTGGAATCCTTATAATTGGACCAATTTAGTAAACTTATTTTCTAATAAGCACCCACACGTTTATTTAAGCATCTTTGTACTTTAACTTTACAAGATTAATTAATTTTTATAAAATAATTACCATTATATTAATATCCCATCTTAATGAACTAAAATAAGGAATTATTTAGGAATAACATCCAAATACAATTTAAATCTTATAATCAGGATATCATTATAATTTCAATTGCATAATTATTTTTTTGAGATTTAATCTTTAATATTAAATATTAAATATGATTAAAAAATATATAAAGATAAAGAATGATTTTATTGAATAAATTAATAATTTCATACATTAAATTTAATCAATTTAGTGGCTATAATGGCATAAATTAACAATCTTCCACTTGTACTAAATTTAGTTATTTATTTATCTAATACTATATCCATCTATATGTCAATCATGTCCTTTTTAAGACAATGACTTAGTTAAAGGATCTGTAAGATTCTCTTTAGTAGGCACTCACTTTAATGTAATGTATTTTAGCTTCATTATCTCCCTAATCAAGTGAAAATTCCTCAGTACATGCTTAGATCATTTATGAGAATTTAGTTCCTTTTTCTATTATATTGCACCGTTATTGTCATAGTACAATACTTTTGGCTTAATAATGTTATGGTTCACTCCAAGTTTGTTTATGAATCTCTTATTATAAATAGCTTCTTTTGATGCATTAGACACTAAAATGTACTCTGCCTCAATCATATTTTGTCTCTCTCTTCTTATGTCTTTGAACATATACTTTTAAAAGAGGAATTCCATGCTATGCAAGTAAGAATTCCCTTTTAGAATTCTTTATGTTAAATTTCTTTAGCACTTTATTTTGTACGTGGACTGAGATCAAATAAGCTTCCGTTTTTTTATCTATCTTTATAGATCTTTTTTTTTTCCAAAATATAAGTTACCTTTCCTATATACTTCATGGAGAAATTTTTAGAAGGACAAATCTTTTCATATTAGAGCAATGATATATCGTTTTCAATTAATAATAGGTCATCTACATATAGCATAAAAAAGAATATGACTGCACTCCTATTAACATTTTTATATCATAAGGTTTATCCATACTTTTAATAAAATCAAACTCTTTGATTATCTCATCAAAATGGATGTTTCAAATCCATGACACTTACTTAAATCTATAAATAGACTTTTGCAAATTGCATAGTTGATTAGGAAAATTCTTAGATTGAAAATCTTTAAGCTATGTTATATACACATCCTCAAGCAAATTCCTATTGAGAAATGTTATTTTGACATCCATCTACCAAATTTTATAATCATCAAAATTAACTCATTTTTATTTATAACCTTTATCCATTATCTTTACTTTATACATACATATAATATCATCCATGTTAGTTTTCCTTTTAAAAATTCACCTGTATCCAATAAGAACAATCCTATTAGTGTATCCATCAAAGTCTATGCTTAGTTAGTATATATAGAATCCATCTAAGATTTCATGAATTAATACCATTTTAAAGAATCAATGTCAAATATTATTTCCTTAAGAGTAGTAGGTTCATCTTCTATAGGCAGCACATTATCTTTCCCCTTTTCAATACATAGATCAAATCTGGTTAATGGATGATGTATCTTACTAGCATATGGTGAACTATATATCTGTTACGTACATCATATATATCAACTTGAGATTCTTATTCCATCTGAATGTGCACTTCAAGTTTATAGAATTCATTATGTTCTACCTCACTCCCTCTATTTTTCTTGAGAATGAATTCTTTTCCTAGGAATGTAGCATGACTAAAGATAAACACCTTTTGCTCAAGGGAATGGTAAAATTGATATCTAATACTCCCTTTTAGATAGCCCACAAATTTATATTTATCTAACTTAGCTTGAATCTTACCAAATATTGCAAATTTCAAATAGGCATAAAATCCTAAAATTTTTAGGTATGATAAGTTTTATCTATTACAAGTATATATCTCATACAGAGTCCTATCAAATGATATAGATGGAACTCTATTTAGAAAGTAAGTATCATTTTTAATATCATATCTCCAAAAGATAAAAGGAAGATGTGCATGACTCATCATATAACATATAAGATCTAGAGTGTGGTTTCCCTTATCAGACACTTTAATTTATTATAGAGTTTTAAATGGATTACATTATGAGAGAATCTCATTCTCTTTTAAGTAGTTAAGAAATATATGGTCTACATGTTTACCATGTTAATAGGATATAAGTGTCTTAATACTCTTACTAGTTTATTTCTCAACCTTAAGTCTAATTTTTTTGGAACTTTTCAAATGATTTAGACTTTTGTAACATTAAATGAATATAACATATCTAAAATGATCATCTGTGAGTGTAATGAAATATATATCTACCTCTAACATGAGTAAATATAGGACTACATACATCTGAATTTGTAAGCTCTAGTAACTTACTAGCATGTTCTCCCTTTACACTAAACGGTAGTTTGGTCATCTCAACCAATAAACAAGATTTATATGATTCTTAATCAAAAGGATCCTTCTTTATGTAACTTTGCTATTTCAGTTTTATTGATATAACTTAACCTAGAATGCAAAAAATAAGATGGATTTTGGTTAGTTAATTTTATTTTCCTACTATTTATGTTAAAGATTATCCTTTCTAGAGCTAATTCGTATAAACTATTTACAAGTAATCTAAATCTATATTAAAGTCATCTTTATAAATATAACAACTTTTATTCTTAATAATAAAGAAACTATATTTAAATCTAAATAAGAGATAGAAATAATATTTCTTGTAGTACTTCCTACAACTAAGGCAATAACCCTTATTCCTTTACCAACTTGCAATTAGTCCATTACCAATTCACAGTTCCACTTTGCTTTTTCTTAATGGTCTAATCCTTGTTGATATCCATCCATTATTTAAAATGTCAGAATTACAACCAATATCTAATACCCAAAATTTGGAATAGAAAGAGGAAGAAACTTCCTTAAGCTTCTTATCCAATAAGTTACCAAGATAAACTTTACATTTCTTATTTTAATATCTTTTGACTCCATAATGAAATCATGTTTCCTTATCATTGTCTTTCTTGAAACCATAGAATTTCCTACTTTAATAGAAGCCTTTTATTTCTTGTACTTATTCTTCTTAGAACCTTTTTTCCTTCTAAAAAAATCTACATCAACAATAAGATTGGGTACCTTCTTAAAGAACCCTTATGCATTTCTTGTATTGATATAATGCTCTGGAAGTCTTATACTCTCCACCTTACTTTCTGCACCAAATAACTCGAGTTACAATATCATAGTGTGACCATCATATTCTCATACTACGCATAAAGTTTAGGAGACGTACTAGTATCACACATGTAACTTGTTCAACGTCATTAATATGATGCTTACTTCTCTCCTAAACTTCATTAATTCTATTCATATTAGGCTTTAATTTTAGTGTAAAGAATATACAACTTATTTTTTTAGAGAATGAATAAATTTTCATTAACCATAGTAAAGCTAATTCCATCATTGCAACATTACAATGTTCTCATCTGGATCAATTATCTACTCAAACAACAAAAACCAATAGAATAATAGCTCTTTTATATGTTTACAAATGCCATATGTTCTTTAATTCGAACAAGTTGTTGCAAACATTCTTGGTAATGGATACATCTCTGATCCAATTGATTATGTCCTCAAATAGTTGATATTTGCTTGTTTCTTCATCTCTGTATATTCTTTTGTTCATTTGTTTCCACAGGGAGTAGATAGTAGTGGTGAATAATGTCTTGAAAATTACTCCATTTTGTTTCCGAATTTTTATTGATATGATAATCCAATTCAGTACTCCAAGCCAATCATAAATTTGGCAATATTTTGCCATCTTATGCATAATTTTGCTCCAAATTGATTTGAAATATCTGCATTGAAAAAATAGGTGATCTCTATCTTCTCCAGCTTCCTTACACAATATACAATTTGGATTATATGAAAGAAACCACCTGTTCTTGGTTTTGATTATGTTCTTAATGAACAGTCAGGTAATCACATAACCTTTAGGATTAAGGAGGTTTTTCCATACCAAATCAAACCAAGGAACACTCTCCCTATTTCTTGCTTAAAAAAATTCTAAAGTTTAGAAACCAATATAAGAAATTAGGTCTAATAAGCTTGTTAAAATCTATGATGCTCTTTAGAGATAAATTACTACTTATTTCATCTAACAACCATAAAGACACAAAAAATGAGAGTATTAGTTTAGTCCACAAAAATAAATAAAATAATGACTTTAATAAATATTTTATTACTCCAACTATTTTATTCAAAATAATAGCCCTTAGTACTATTCTGAAAATTATTGTAATTTCTCTAGTAGACTAAGATCCCATTCAAACCTAATTAATCTTGAGTTTGATCAACAAACTAATTAAACTTCAGTTACTTAGATAACATCCTTATTAATCACATCTCATGTGACTCCTAAATCTGTTAAGTTATAAATTTTTGTTGAAACATGTTTTATATGTTTTTCCTAACCTTCCTCTGAATTCTTAAGATCATGAATTTGCTTATTAAAGTCATACCAATTTAATTATGACCTATTAATTTAATATATTAGGATTAAAAGGGTCATAAATTTGCTTAACATATCTTACATTAAATAAAACTATGATTTTATTCTTAAATAATAGAAGGTACCAATCATGTTCCTAACATGCACTTAATATTTAATTAAGTAATTTGAAAATTTAAAATATTACGTATCATTAATTGTAATTAATATAATATTATTATATTAAAAATCTAAAGTAATCTAATTATGGAAGAAAACATTTTAAAAATTTTCTAGATTTTAATTATTAATTTGATAATTTAACCTTAATTTATTAAATAAAAATTAATTTAATAAAAGCTAAAGGCTTAAAATTAGAAAAAAAAATAGGGAGAGGACTATTTGATGCGTGTAATTTTTATGAGGCTGGCATGCATTACACGCATGTGGCAGTCCTCCTTATACATGTGTTATACATGCACCCATCATTTTTCAAATCTAATGTTTCTGATTGTTCTGCCATTGCCTCTGATCTTTGCTTTATTTTTTCTTCTAATTTTGTCTTTTCTATTATTAGCAAGGAGCTATCTTCAAGATTGCTTCTCACAGCTCAGATAACTCCATCACTTTCTCTTGCTGGCAACATCTCATCTCCCTCCCTCTGGTAAGTACAAATCTACATGTTATCACCCTTGCCCCGCAGGGATAAGCGGGGATGAAGGGGCTTTATTAACGATGATTACTACCATTGGTGTAAGGACCATTATTGACGTTGGCTACCAACTTGGCAATTAGTTTCATCGGGATAAGGCTTCTCAGCCTCTCTTAATAACTAAAAAAATGGAGCAAGTAGATTGATTTTTCTAGAAAGGATTAATATAAAAAAAATCTCGAAACAAGTCTTCTAGAAACTTCAAAACTTAAGGGTGCAAGTGAACTTTCAAGAAATCTTACAGCTAGGGGGACATGTGATTAAGTTCTCTAGAAAGACCTTAAATTTTCCAAAAACTAATAACCTATAATGACATGCA
>JANKOD010000191.1:8163126-8173733 GCA_026284645.1 Erythroxylum acuminatum
ATTGTTAATGCACCACTTAATTGTTAGTGCACCAAATGCACCACTTAATTGTTAGTGCACCAAATGCACCACTTAATATTTAGTGTGCCACTTCTATTATCATGATAGTATTTTATTAAAAATTTTGTACTATAAATAGAAGGATTAACTTGATGTAAGTGATACCAATTTATAAGAAGGATTATATTCTCCTCTCTCAAATATTCTTAAGTTTTAGTTTCAGTTTTATAACAATTAGCACTTTTTCTATCATAGAAGGACCTTAATTGTTATCTGTCAGGTGTAGTGATGCTGTCAAATTTGCTCTGTTTCTCGCTGCATAGGACTATTGTTGGTTAGTAGGTGCCATCTTCAAAATGTCTTTAGATACAGAGGACAACACGTGTCAACCTTTAAGCGGGGTCCGCAGCTTAAGAAGGCTTCGTTCTAGAGAGATAACTCTGGTCAAAGCATCTGCAGTGACATTGCAATTTGTTTAGATAGTTGTCAATGTCATCATCTTTTATAGGGAAAAACAGTTCTTTGGCTACTTGATGGGCGGTACTGCTCTATTGTTATAACCTCCTCCCTATATTTTTTACTTGAACAAAGGAAATGGAGAGTAATTCAGTTAATAACCACAGTCGAACAGGCTGTTTACAATCACAAAAAGTTGTTTCATACCTTAGATCACACGCCTCTCTTTTGAAGCTATATATGATCTTAATTCTGCAATTATTGCCTATCCCTGAAGTAAGGGATAGGCTGTGGTTATGTTTTAACCTTTTTACCCCTTCAGAAGCCAACTATTTTTGTACCATATCCATAATATAGCCTCTGTTAAAATCTGTACCTTTTGTTGGATTCTTGAAGGGATCAGCAATGCGATTGGAGATAAATATGAACCGAAACCTTAAGTTATTAGGTTAATGGGTCCTAAAGCTTAATCCAACATCTTAAGGTATTAAGTTATGAGTCATTTGTTATACGTAAATCACTACTTCTTAGTGTAAAGAGATTCAAGTGAATTTATATACAAGAAGAAACATCATATCTCAACTTAATGCTTTGGTTTATTTCTTGTTCATAGACAAGTTTTGTCCTCTGATTCTCATTTGATATGAGACAATTCCAACATTCTTTTGGCTAACATGTTTATTCTTCGTCACGATCTTATGCCATGAAATATTGTTGATAGCAAATAAAAAATGTTTCGTCCAGGGTGCGATGTCGAAAGCCAACCAAGATAAAGGAGAACACAAGTCAAAGAGCCCAGGGAATGCAGCTACCCGAATATCGCAGGTGCATGATAATTCAGCGGAAGAGAATGATCTACAGCAATCCTCTCACTGCATCCCTATAGAGCCCTCTGAGGGCTTGTCTATACCAAAAAATAGAAACAGCCATTACGTAGAAGTAACAAAGCATGGTGCTATTGAAAAGCATGGTGAGAAAATGAAGGAGACAACTCTACGAAGGCATGGGGTATCTGAGCATGGTAAAGTGTCGAAAGATCAAAGGGCATTGGAACGACCCAAAGTTGGAAATCGCAGACATAGCAGCGAGATGGTTAGAAAGAGTATGAAAGACGTTGGAATTGGCAACAGTTCAGGACTGGGTCATCGAACTGTTGGTGTAGCCTCCTGAATTGAGTTGCATATTGGCACCATACAAGTTAGTGAGAGCACGAGTGATTTCTATGAATTGATCGAAAATGGAATATCTGGCGATATCCAAGTGATAAGAGTTCATCACTGGCTCCCTTCTTATCAATTGCTTTACCAGTTCGTGCGTCGTCGTCTAAGGACCAAGGACTGTACCATTAAGTTGATGCAGGTAATTACATTAACTTTACATCATGAAGTTCTTGATTAAGTAAATACTTGACACCACCAGTACATGAAAATATTAAGGCTATTTGTAGTTTACATCATAACGCAACTGCTGCTTCCACCAACGTTATTTGTAGTTGCTTTGAATGCCAAATGAAATTAACTTGATTAAGGCTAGGAATGATTGGGGATTGTAACACGGAAAGTTTTCTAGATCTTTACAAGATAGTATTTTTTGACTCATTGTTTCTATTTCCAATTCGATATGTGAATGCTTGGGAGACAATATTTATCTGTAGACTACTCTCTCCAAGTGAATCGATCATAAACGCATCATTTATTTATAATGATATGAGAAAGCTCCTAAGTTACTAACCTTTTGTTCCAAATTAAATTTTACAAGTTTACGATGCTTGGATTACACAAAAATCCCTAACCACATAAGCTATATTTGGTTAGACGTAAAGTTTTTAATAGAATGGTGTGGTTTATAATATAATAGAGTGTAAACGAATGTAATATTAGAATATTATTGTTCGAAAATGATGGAAGGATTCATAATATATATAATGAAATATTGTTTAAAAAATAAATGAAATTGAATGTAATGTATGTATAATAATAATGAATCACTATTCTACCCTTAATAGAGTAATGAGACGTATTGTCATGCTACTTGTTATTAAGGTTGAGGGTATAATTGATATTATAAAAAATTATTGAGGGTGTATTAGGTAGTACATATTTATCGTTTTATATTACATCCCAAACTTTCAAATCAAAGGTAACTTATTTTTCTGTTTAGGATGAAATATGATGTAATGTGAAACTCTTCTCTTTTATCCTATTCTATTCTATTATATTATAAACTATCATTTCAAACGATAGAATAATATTACATTCTATTCCATTTCATTACTAACTGTCCTATCAAACATATCGTTAGTAATAAGAGACGGTCTTACACCACAATAACTTCAATTTATAAGAATTCTGTTTCCCAATTTAGTCATAGGTTACATTTGAGATTTTGTTAGTCAAATTAGCATATTACTAGCCGAATTAATATTTTGAACAGAACTGTTAAAGTTTTAAAAGGTTGGTCATTTAATTAAAAAATTTGAACTGGATTAAAAAAATTAAAAAGATTAAGCAATTTAAGATTAACTATCATAAAAAAATCACTTAATAGTTTTCCCTGTTATAGTCATGTAAGAATTTGCTTATGTCTGGCATGTAAAGTAATCGATTATAACAAGAATGAACTCATGTTATCTAATGGCTGGTGGGAATGAACCTAAAATGTCTATGTTTGCACTGAACAAAGGATATTGGAGATGAAATGGGGAAATTTTCTACAGTAGGTTAGTGATGAAAACATAAGCTTCTCTAATATTTCTTGTACTTCTCCACATAATTTATTGAGCCTGAGTGGTGGCCAAAAAATTTCCTTTCACAGTATTTTATGGGATATAGTTGAGCAACCCTGATTTCAACCATACAAACTTTTGTAGTCCATATGAATCTTCATGGCTTTCCTTTACGATTTCTCCTAGAAAGATCGACACATTTTAAGTAGGGCTGAGTGTAGGAGCGCCTTCAAAGTTTTCCATTAATAATGGAGAATTTTATAGATCTGCGTACGAGCTTTCTTGCTTTAGCTTGGCATGGAGGTAATTCCCCTGTCGTTGTAGTTTTTTTTATCAAGGTTCTTTAATCTACGACTGTCTCATCCACTTGTGCTTTCTCCTTTTCTCACATACGGGTTAGAGGCTTGGAATTCGTGCTTTTGGCAACTTATAATGTTGGCTTTGCTTCCGTCTTTGCTTAATATGTTATAAACATTCATTGTCCAAACGGGTAAATAATGTTCTAAGGTTATTTCACTCATATCTAAAGTATTAATGGGGATAGTACCTTCGACTATGAAGTCTACTAATAGTTGAGATGTTGTCGATGTTCATAAAGTGAATTTAATCTTAAACTACTTGTGTTCTACTAACCACTTAACAATCCTTCACGATCTGATCTTGAGTTTGTGTAACCCAAATAGATTTGTTATAATGACAACAGGATAAGCCTAAAAGTATGACCTTAAATTTCTTACCATCATGACGATAATCATCATCGGTTTCTCCATTCAAGTGTATTTGGTTTCAAGTCTTTGGAAGACCTAATTACTTATATTATAAATGGGTCTTCGATGTTCATCTTCTCAAACTAGAACCAAACTGAGTTCCTTTATTGCGATGGAAATAAGTATAGATTCCACTATTGTAGGGGTGGTAAAAAAAGTTGGATTCTGCAAGTAATTTTTTAGATCCTCCAACGTCTATTGGAATTTTCTATTCGAATTGAACCTTATGCTTTGCCTTAATGTTTGAAGGATGAAAGATGCCTTTTAATATATCAAAGCATTCTCCTATTGTTATCGAGTCCAGATCCTCTGTTCAATATTATTGTGTCTTATTGTGTCTAATAAATCTCAACCATTTATTTATGTGGGTCCCGCATGGGCCTGTGTAGGTCTCACAAAACGTAGGTCTCACAAAATAAATAGCTGAAATTCCATGAGACAGAATAAGATAGAGTAATATTGGACAGAAGGTCTGGACTCATTATTCTCCCTCTACTTTCATTTTAGCGATCATACGGATCCGTTCACATAAACTTCCATATTTCGACTGATCTATCCTTAAAACATGAAATTGGTGAGTCTCCGATCCATTGTTGAATCAAAATGGCGTCATCTTATAATAATGTGCTTCTTTATGCGTAATAAATATCATTTTCCTTCGTCTTCGTCACAGATGTGACCCCTATCGAATATTATAGGATGAGTTGAACCTCACTTGGTATGGGATGATTTGGCCTTTACTTGGGCTTTCACATGTATAGGGTTGGATTAGAGAATATTTTTTCTATGTCCAGTAGTTGTCAATACTTTTAGACTTTTGTGTCCAGTATTTGGACATCTATTTGTTATAATCACATGTTCCTGATTGTTATTGGCAGACTTGCGTAGTCAAAGTGTAAGAAAGTTGCGGAGGAGGAGGTGAGTTTGAGAGTATTTGTAAGGGAGGATGTGGTGAGAGTTCAGATCCCATTTCTTATTAAGATAAAGAGATGTGGACTTGGGATATCCTTACCACAATTTGTTAATCAGAGTCTCAAATATATACCGATAAAAAGTTCTTTTAAGTCTAAGCAAAGGTTCAAAGATTTAATATTATAATTATCTCTTTTTTTTTCGAGACTTCCTCAAAAGCCCAAATCATATGTTTGAATAATTTTTGACACTCGATTTTTAACAGTCAAAAATTAGAAAAAAAATAATATTTCAATAAGAGAAAATAAATAAATAAATAAACAACTTCCTTCTTCTAAATAATAACCATTTTTATAATAAATTTTAAATGTTTAAGATGATGACAATTTTTTCATATTATGCAATACTTGGAACATTTGTTGACTCAAGTGGCATCTCCTTCCATTTGAGAGCAATCATCTAGTGGAAAAATAGAACCGATAACACATAAAACAGAAAAGACGACAAAAAGGTTAATATTATGTGTCGTGACGAACCCTCCAGATGCCGATTGATTAACCACTCCATGGCCCACATCACTATCATCCAAAATAAGTGATGGAATCAAGCGGTTATAAATTGCTAATCAAGATACCGACTCAAACCACATACATATATAGGTCTCACGTAGAAACGGTAGTCTCTTTTTTGTCAAACGAGTCTTTTCTGGAATAAATTATGAATTGGCTTAGAAAGAGACCTGAGGATCCATCCGACGTACCAGATAAACCACAATGGTCTTTAGCTAACCAGATAAACCTAATACTTCCCTCGCTTCTTCCACTAATTCGTATGTGGTTTAAGCAATCATGGCCGATGTAATAATTAGAGTCCAATTCTGATTAACAAAGCGTTAAAGCGAAATAATAATTAAAACTTGTCATAAACAAATTGAGAAGCACTTATCAGTCATGGCTAACAAGAAGAGCTTTCACTCATTTTGGACATACATCAAGCTCAGGTGAAATGTATGCTGTGCTCTTTAAGCATAAACTCTCAACAGTAATCAATTCCTACAAGGACTTCATCGAGTGGTTTAGTTACAGAATATAGAAACAACTTTCCCTTACATCAACCATAAAAATAGAAGCAAAACAAAAGCAAGAAATTTTAGAGAGGTAGACCTCTGGCAGCTTGTTGTTGCCGATGAAGAATCAGTTCCGTGAGGAGGCTTTCTGTAGTAAAATGGAAAATATGGCAAGATAGGGTCTGGTGGAGGAGGACCAGAGCCAAAGTTACTACCTGGTGGAGGGTTATTGAATGGATTGTTTCCGGCTGGAGAAGGGTAGTATCCTGCCGGAGGTGGGAATGATCCTGTCTGCTGCGACGGAGAAGGAGGCGGTGGTGTTGTGACGGCCGGCGTACCGAAACCCGTCGGAGGAGGGTAACAAGGATAAGGGCAAGGACCGTCAGAGATGGTCAACCTTGGAAAATTGAGAAGGATAGAGAAGGAGAAGATGGTGGAGAGAATGAGGTTACAGCCAGTAGCCATGTTTTATGATGAGCTTGTGTGAAACAGAGTGAAGAAGAAGGAAGCCAAGAAGTGGAGGGACAAAGGGAGCGAGTTTGTTATGGCGTTTGGTGGCCAATCTTACAGGTGTTTTGTCATAACTTCCGATTCAAGGCGCCAGAGAATAAAGGCTTGAAAGGTAAGTTAAAGCTACGTTTGGACTATTCTAAATCTTCTGTCTAATATTATGGTGTTTTATTGTGTATAATTCTTAGCCATTTATTTATGTGGGTCTCGCATAAATTCTGTGTGCGCCCCACAAAATAAATGGCTGAGATTCCACGAAATAGAATAAGATAGAATAATATTAGTCAGACGATCTAGACTATATTTGGACCCCTTTGCTACCATCTATATCCTTTTGTTGTGAACCCAAAAATCAACTATTCATAAAATATAGCAGCATTAGAAACAACGGACATGTTCTTGTTTTTTGGGTTACAGGAAAAGAAAACAAAAAAAACAACTAGCGCGTGGTACTTAAATTCTTAAGAGATGTTTGAGGATAAAGAGTGCTAGCTCAGTCTCGATAAAGAGCCTCCAAAATATTGAGTGGTGGCTCTTAAAATGCATGCAATTCCTGCGTTACGAAGGAAGCTAACTGAGCCATTCTTCACAAGTTTTGACCGTCCGAAGACCTTTTTAAGTGTCAAAACTCAAAAATGAAAAATCTATTTCCCCTATCCTCTGTAGATTCTAGGATGTTCCTAGCTACGTTGGGTTACGTCTTACGTGGTATTTTCTGCTTGCTTAAACCTCAGAATATCTTGTACCTTGCGCCTTTTATCCGCCTTGGAATCCTATACCATGCCAATTTCTTCTGTTCTTCTTCGATCATTTGGAATCTCTCTTTATGTTAGTTTATGTCTGCAACCGTTGCATGTAATTTATATATAACATTATTTATTTGATTATTAAAAATTAATGATCTTTTTATATATTAATTTTATTTGATATTTAATACTGGTTGGGTCGGCTGTGCTAGGCCGACGCCCAGGCCCAGGTCCAGGTTCACACGTTCACAGCCCATTCGCAGGTATTAGTCTCCCATGCAAACGTAAAGACTTACGTAAAAACCTAAACCTAGCATCTATGCCATATATAAGGTACTATTTCGCCATGATACAGATACAAGATTAGAACCCCGATACTCTTTGCTTTTAGCAACCATAACCCTCACAAAAAGACTAACTTGAGCGTCAGAGGGGCCTGCCGGCTATCAACCCCCGGCGCTCCTTTATTGTTTTGCAGGTACTTCGGAGTGAACATCGACCAGCTTCATGGATCCAAGCAGTAACGTCTAGCCCCAGCAGAATCAGACTGAACCAAATACTAAAATAATTACTATATAATTAAAATTATAATGATATTATAACTATTATATTCAAATTGTAGTTAATTATTATAAAGATAAACTAAGACGAGATCTTGATGGAGGGGTAAAAATAGTACACAATATATTTCTCTTATAAAAATAATTAATTTTATAAATTTAATTATAAAAATGATTAAATAAATATGGAAGTGTTTATCATAAAATAAATTGACTCGACAATGAAGAAGTTAAATAAAAAATTGCTTATGTGTATGTTGATGTCCTCATCATAGTGATCGATCTTTGAACTTAAATTATCAAATTAGCTTATACGAAACTTATTGTATATTTATATTTATATTTAAGGTAACTCAATAAATAACGTTTGAATATAATATGAATTATATCTGCATAATTGATTAAGTCAACGAAGAATTTATTGTCATAAAGTAATCAAGAATAATATTTTACTATTCTTGATAAGTAATTAGAGTGAATTGAAATTTAAAAATAATTTTACTAATTTATAAAAACGAATATAATTGAATTTCAATATAATAAACACTAATTAAATACTCTATATTTTATTGGCAGTCTTAATATTTGTGTAACTGTAACACCCCTATACGGAACCTATAACTATCCACACAGATAGCAACCAAATTTCTATACATGCATTCAAGGTATATAATTCTATTCAATGCTCTATGTATACAATTTACAAATTTTCATATCATTTACCATTATCATTTAAAAGTAGTATTACATCTTTACATTAACATGATAATCCAAAAAGAAAACATACAATTTCCTTTATTACATATACAACTATTCTTTAATTTAAAGGCATATCCAAAGGTACTTTTATTTCTAGTTGTTGGCTTTAATCCCTGCAGATGTTCCTTGTACCTCGCTCCTATAATCTGGACCTACACGGATTATCACTCGTGCTAAGCTTGAAAGCTTAATATGAAAAACACTTAGTCTGAATGACCACTCACATCAGTCATCCGCCAAGCACACACATTCAAAAATATCGTAACTCATATATCATAAATTCACATTCATAAACCAAACATTGATATTCAATGCTTATGTAAACAATGATGACACACTTAAGCAAAGCACATAATGCAAATATGCTTCAACATATTATCCATATACCGAAAATGAAAATTTATAAGCTAATTATTGATATTCAACACTAATTGATACAAATTATCAATATAAATGCACGTCATTACAATTAATCATTACAATAAATGCAAATGCTCTTCAATACCAATTATTCATGTTGTCATGTTGTATTTCTTATTTACGATTGTTAAGTTTCCTTTCTGTGTTAAGCTTATACATTTTTTGTGGGTGTGGATAACGAGTATTGTGGATATCCGAAGATATCAAACTATGGATACTTGAAGGTATCAAACTCTGGATACTCGAAGATATCGAACTGTGGACATCGGTGGTGTCAAACTGTAGCAGCCGCACTGTAACCCTATAGGAATGCCCATCTATCTACCACTAAGATAATAGAGCAGACACTGTAACATTTCTTTTAACCATTTGCCAATTTCACAATTCATATATTGACAAGTCATATGATATGCATTTCAAGTCATAAAATCTATATTTGTGTTTATACATGCAAGCCATAACTTATCACCATTAGAAAGGTGTAAAAATAACACTTTTATAATCATACTATATACATATGAGCAATGAATATGCATACAAATCATGTATGTACATGTAAATTTTCTGTGGAATGCATTATGCTCAATCTTATATTTCAATATTCAGTCTCCCAATTCACATGTGGTAAATCCTATTTCATTTATTTCTACGTGTTCGAAATGTTTCATAAACATTCAAAAAGGGTTGGATAAGATTCGGTAAAAATGAGAACTGAAAACAAACTCAAAAGAGTGTCATTTGAGCTAAACTCCAAAGTGGTCTAAAAATAGGCATCAGTCCATAAACAAATTACATAACATAGTCTAGTTGTTCCTTAATATTTGTATAGAAAAAATTCAGAGTTAGGTTTCATAGTCTTCTAGACATTTGTCCACCTGTGTCTTTAGTTTCCAAAACACCAAAGATCAAGCCATTTGGACTTTTAACACATGAGCTATAGACCAAATATCACATGTTGCTCCAAAACAGGGGCAACATCAGGTTACCATTTTCTATCCCAATCTCCAGCATCATAAAGCCAGAATTAAGTCAGATTCTCTTATAGAGATTTCTCATTTTATGTCTTAGTTTTCATATGCAACTGAAATTACCAAATTTAAAGGTTTGTAGGCTGATTTATGACCCAAAAAATGTGAGTGGTTCAACAAACCGTAGACATAATTCCACTACATGATAATCTCTTGTCATATTTAACCAATTATATACAAGATAACACCAAAATAGCACAAAAGTATCATCCCAGCAACCATTTCACAACCAAATGAATCTTTTTACACATTCAAATGTACACAAATATAGAAACTAACTAAGTGAAGTCCCAAACCTCAAAATTAACAAAGTCGTTCTTGTAACATCCCACCCCCGACGGGAAGGGTAAATTAGTAATTTGGTCAGGGGTGAAAGTGATTAGGACTGATTTGACATTTTTATGCATACTGGTATTTGTGAACAGTGGAATTGTTGCATATAAAAAATAATTATACATGCATTCATGATATTTCCCGGTATTTGTGCCTACATGGGATTTTATTTTGGAAAATGTGATTTATGGGCTTACAAATTTATTCAAAATGGATCATTATAGCTTTTACATTTTATGGGAATTATAGAAATTTTTCGGGAAAATTTTCCGGACCAAAAAAAGATCGCCAAGTGGTGAACCGACTAGTTTTCGGTACCGAAAAA
>JANKOD010000191.1:8173833-8187197 GCA_026284645.1 Erythroxylum acuminatum
ACTCTTGAACTTTTCTTCAACTCACTCTTAATCACTTGGGACAAGCAACCCTAGCTAGCTTCTCTTCTTCTTCTCCCTTTCTCCATTTCCACGAAATCTTCCTCTCTTTCTCTTCTCTCTATTTTTGGTGGCTCCCTCTCCAAATGCAAGGCACAATTCTTCTTTTTATACCTCCCTCTCATCACTTAAGCCCACTCTCTCCAAGGCCCACTTCTCTTTTCTTCTACTAACACTTAACTTAAGCCCATTACCTACTCTTCTTTTCTTCTTTCATTTCATCTGGGCCCACTTCATTTCTCAAGCCCAACTAACACATCTAACTCATTTAATTTCAACTAACACATTAAATGTTACAGGCTATTTAATGCTAACTTAATTAATGCTAACATAATTGATTAATTACAATTTAATTAATGCTAATTCAACTTACTTAATCTAATCATGCTTAATTTAAAAAAAATTCGGGGCTAACAAAGATAATAGAGTAGGCACTCTAACATTTTCTTTTAATCATTTACCGATTTCATGATTAATATATTAACAAGTCTTATGATATACATTTTAGGTCATAAAATCTGTATTCGTGTTCATACATGCAAGTCATAATTCACCACTGTTTCAAGGGTATCAAAATCAGACTTGTATAATCATACTATACACATATGAGTAATGAATATACATACAAATCATTTATTTACATGCAAATTTTCTTGGAATGCATTATGCTCAATCTTATATTCTAGTGTTTAGTCTCCCAATTCACATGTGGTAAGTCCTATTTCATTTATTTCTATGTGTTTGAAAAGTTTCATACACATTCAAAGAGGTTCGAATAAGATTTGTTAAAAATCATAAATGAAAACAATGTCACCGTTGTGACAAACACTCTCTCCATACATACCACTACTTGTTCCTTAATATGCATATAGAAAACGTCAGAACTGGGTTTCAATGCCTTCTAGAAATGTTTTCCTCTATGTATCTAGTTTTTATAACACCAACAATCAGACTATTCGGACTTCTAAATCATAAGATATAGGCAAAATATCACGAGCTGCTCCAAAACAGGGGCAACATCAGGTCAGCTTTTTCGATCTCAATTTCCAAGGTCATGGTGCCAGAATTAAGTTAGAGTCCCTCTACATATATTTAGTTCTATGTCTTAGGTTTCAAATGAAACTGAAATTACACAATTTGGAAGTCTTTAGGCTGAGTTATGACTTAAACAATGTGATTGACTCAAATAATTCCACTACATGATAATCTCTTATCATATACAACTAAATTCGTGCAAAGTAACACCAAAATAGCACCATAGCAACATCCCAGCAACAATTCCACATCCAAAAGAATCTTTATATCCATTCAATCATACACAACTGCAGAAATCAACTAAGTGAAGTCCCAAACCTTAAAATTGGCAAACTAGTTCTTCTAATGCTTTTCCTTCCCTTCCTCTTTGGATTTACTTGAATCAACAAGTGAAAAATGATGGGATGAAGAAGCTGAAATGGAGAAGAGAGAAATATGAAGTTAAGCCATCAAAGAGTCATCCATCCCCCTTCTTCATATGCCTTTTCATGAATTTTATAGTCTTAGACATATGTTTCAATCCCATTAGACTATATGTCACAATCCTATTGGACCATATGTTACAATCCCATTGGACCATGTGTTACAATTCTATTGGACCATGTGTTAAAATTATATTGGACCATGTGTTACAATTCTATTGGACCATGTGTTGCAATTCTATTGGACCATGTGCTACAATTCTATTGGACACACATGCTTTAATTTTATTAGTCCATGAGTTGACTTTAGGAAAATTGCATATTGGTCCTTCTTCCTCCTTTAATTCCCACATTGGCCTATAATCTTATCAATTTATTTCATTACCCTATATCTTAAGTTTCTAATGGCATAAATTTCGTGCAATTTGGTTAATTATATCGGGAGTTATACCTCAAAAACTACAGGTTGTTTGAAAACAAGGACAATAGTCAGAACTCAACTTCAAAACATAATTCAAAACTTTTAGAGGCAGGATCAAATTTCGGTTCCTTCATGAAAGTTTTAGATCTATGTCTCTAATTTAATCTCCAATTATAAATATCCAATTTAGAGGTCTACAAGCTAAGATATGGCAAAGTTACAAAAATTTGTTCAGTGCAATCTATCCATTCAGCGAGATGCAAAACTCAAATCAAGTAACTTCGGTCTTATCATGTAAGAGTAACACAAAAATACATTCAATTTAACCAAAAACATCCCATTTACTTATGAAATACTTCTTTATCAATTTCCCTCACATCACATTCATAAATCCAAACAAATATATCAAAAATTTCCATACATATTTCACATCTAAGTATGTATATCAATACAAAAGCGAACAAATTATCCATTTACACTTGTCTTTTACATTAAGTACCATTATATTCTTACTATACTTAGATATACTTAATTCATTATATTCACTTCTTAATACACCTTAGATATGCTATAACATTTCTAGGGTATGTGTTGGGGCGTTACAGTAATCATGTTGTTAGATATCAATCTTAATATGGAAAAATAATAAGAATTTAATTAAAAATTAAAAATAAATAAAAAAGTTCTATTTTATCTAATTATAATTATATATTAAAATTAGATTTATAATTATTATCAATATATTAGAAATTTGTTGGGCTATATACATAAAACAAATAAAGATAAAAATAATTTAATTTAAATTAGATTTAGTTTTGTGAAGTTCACAAATTTTTAAGCGTTAAACATGAAATATTTGAATTATTAAAGTTAAATGTTAATTATATATATATATATATATATATATTATAAAACCTATGCATAAGATAGGTTATTTTCCTCTCTTATGTATAGGTGCTGAATGTTATAGTGATAATATGAAACGCAGATATATAGTTGAAATTAAAATGTGTCACTGCTCTTCTTCACGGATTACCTGAATAAAAGCAAAAACAGTCTACCCTACTCTCCTTGGTTAATTTCTATTTCTTCTAAATTTAATAGTTTAGGATTGTTTGTTTCTATTTTTGTTTTTAAATTTATTTTTCTGTTTTTCTATTTTTCAAAATTTATGAAAACCAAAAAAAAATGTTTTTTAAAATTTTTTCGTTTGTTTTGTTCATTTTCTAATTTACTATTAACTAAATATATATTATTTAATTATTTAATATATCAATTTTTAATAATAATTTTGAATAATTTAATTTAATATTATATATTTAATTAATTAAAATTAATTATTAATAAAATATGAATAATTCAATTTTATCTAATTAATTAATTTAATAATTACTAATAATTATAATTAATTTCAAATACCTTCATAAATTTTAAATAAAATATGATTTAATAATTAAAATATATCAAATTAAATATTAATTTATAAATAAAATATGATTTTTAAATTGATTATTTAACAAAATTAAATATTTTTATTTATAATTTATTAATAAATATTATATAAAATTAAAATAGATTTAATTAATAAAAAATAATCTATCTTTAAGTTTTATATAATATGTGATTACTATTAGTAATAAAAATATAACTACATTAACATTAATAATTAAATATTTTTAAAAATAAAAATTTAAAACAGAAAATTAAAACTAAATATTAAAAAAATAAATTGGAATTAAAGGTAACTAAATTTGCAACCAAAGTTGGTAAATAAATCCTCCACTGCATTCAAGTAAATAATTAAATATACAACTTTCTCATCTTGGATATCGCGTAATTCTTCCTGGAACACGGCGATTGATATGTAAAGGTGCTTAATTAAGGGGTGCGAGAAATTAAGGGGTGCGACTTGCGAGAAAAGGAATGAACGGTAATAATTAGTTTTTTATTATGATTAATTAAATGGTTTTTTATACCCAAGTTTTAGCTAATTGTCCGTACCCCCATGTCTTGGGAGGAATGTCCCGTAATATTTTTTTTAATTTTTAATTAAATATAATTAAATTATAATTAATGAAAATATAAAATATAATTAATTACAATATAATTCATAAAAATTTAACTATTTAAAATATAATTAATTAATTAAAATATAGTTAATTAATGAAAATATAATTAATTAATTAATGAAAATATAGTTAATTAATGAAAGTATAATTAATTAATGAAAGTATAATTAATTATATAATTAATTAAAAATGTTATTAATGTAATTAATGAAAATATCATTAGTTATATAATTAAATATAATTAATTAAAAATGTAATTAATGTAATTAATTAAAATATAACAGTTTTTTATTTCTCAATATTTTTAACAAACTAACCATTATCAATAATAATGCTAATCATTTTTTTCCCTTAACTAATAATTATAATTATAATAATTATATACATTTTTATTTTTTACTATATTTATTCTAATTTTCGTTACCATTCTCATTCTCTTACGTGGACTAATAGCAGAGCTTGTACTCAAATGCTCCGTAATAAGGGGTCCAAGTTCCCATAGATGATTTTATAAGCACGAGGCCTCCGGAGATACAATACTGCTCTCACAAGATATACTAATACCTAAATTGGAATTGGAGGTAATAATAATAACTTACTTTGATATATGTGAAAATTTTAGGTTTACCAAAATTCAAAATTTTAAAAAATTATTCATATCGAATTATGCTCACAATTCAGTTAACGTGATGGAACTTTCTTGGCAAAACGTAAAACGCCCCTAACATCTATAAGGATTTGGAGGATATTCCTAAACCTTTGGAGTTCTCTTTGCTACATTTTCTGAAATATTTACAAATTGGATATGCAATTATCAACCTTCGTGATGATAGAAAAACAAAGAGAAAGAGGAGCCCCTTGAATGATTTTTTTCTTTATGCTATTGAAAAAAGAAAAAAAAAGGATCAAGTACCAACTGAGCGAAAGAAAGTTCACTGGTTCCCCTTAAACCACTAGTGTTTGGTAAACAACCATCCGATTTCTCAGTTCTACTTAACTCCCAATCTGCCGAAGTTAGACGGGTGGGTGTTGCTTTAATTATTTAATCCCATCTTTTTTTCAGTTAGATGTACAGTATGAGTCATTCATCTAATCTGGGGCCAGGGCTCAATAATTGAAGATGACATGTGAAATGACCTAATTATTGTACAATGTTGCTGGACTTTGAAGACTAATTCTCAATCCCTTGTAAGTAAGCGAAGCACACAGCTGGAAAGCTACAAGTTGAGTGATTTTGACGTCGCCTATGCTTAAATAAAATCCCAACTCAAAAGTCACTCCACCTTAATGAGCTTTATGACATCAGAACCTGGTTGCCATGCTGCTGTAATTGGCCATAATATATTATTTTGATTAGATTATGATTCTAATGAAAGCTGCAATTACAATTAATGTAACAGTATTTTGTCTACTACATTAGCATCTACAGGAATCATTCATTTTATACTTAGAACTCTCTTTTTTCTTTTATCCACCACCACTTAATTTGTGCAAGCTTTTGTTTCTGCTAACGTTAGGTGTATGGTAAGTTACTTTTCTATTGTAGAAAGGTTTCAAAAGTAACTATGCTGAGAGAGACTGAGGCTTTTGGAAGAAAAAGGGTGTAAGTTTGGTGGAGGTTTGGTTTGGTTCTCTCTTAGGTTTCATAATGTCGGTGGTTATAGTCATCCCTAACCGATAATTACAAGTCCATCACATAGACTTTCGAAGTCTAGTTCTTCACTCGATTCACCAACAATTTACACAAAAGTTATGTCTCGTTTTCAATCTTAAAGAATTAAGGTCTCCAGACTTCTAATTTAGTTTTAATTATTTAAAAAAAGATTTTTTTTTGAAAAAATTATTTGAATAATCACAGGTGTTATTCGTGAAATGATCTCTACCACAGCCAAACTTCCTCTAAAAGTTGTGCTCATCCTTATCTACGGAAACAAGTTTGGCAAAGATAATGATGTTTCCTTAGCATGTGGTCTCTCCCAAGTAATGTAACTTTGTTAGTTAAACTTGGAAATTTTATTCATCAATGCCTGCGGGTGGATTCGGACACGTGCCTAGGAATTCCATGAGATTTATTCTTTGATGTAACGTTTGCACATGATGAAGTTGAATTATCCCCCAGCTCTCTTCGACTGTACCCAAAATTTCCACCGAGCGTTGCAGGGCTACAGATTCATAGCTTTAGCCTGGTACTTTCCAGAACAAAAAGGCTCGACTTGCTGGGTGATGTGCTTGGCCAAATGAGAGAAGCAGACAACCGTGTAATTATGTAGCCAGAAACCAACAGAACGGATTAAACGCTGAATTATATAAAAGATAAGAGACGTGTCCAGGCAGAAGCTGCCAAAAAGTGGTGATGAGTAATGACCCCCCTAACTTGCAACCTGTAAAAGTAAAGTATTATATTGCTTCTAGTTCCATGGGTCCTAGGATTTGGTGAAATCAAAGTTGATCTCTGAACAAATGTACTTTCCGTCGGAAATCACCTCATCCTGACACCAAAATCCCAACCCTTGTCACCTCCTTCGTCAGGGACCCATTGTATTGTAGCGTCCAAAAGCTTCTTTACATTGGACACGTATCAATTGGCCAGTAATTTCTGATTTAGAGTAACTTCCCTTCTTTTTTCCATTGAACTCTGTTGACCTGTTGTAGAAAATGCATTGTCACCTTGACACCTTTCGTTTCCTGGAAGAAGTTGTTTAGCGGTCTATTTCATCTTCATCTTTTCTATACTTCTGGCCAAAGGTTACCCCCCACGTATCTAGTGACCATTTTATTCATACTTTCTGTTCCTTTTTTGTTTTGATAAAAATTAATTGATTATTGTCCCAAATAAACAAGAGTTTATTAGTTTCTGCATACTTCATTCGATCCATATAGTTGTGTTAAAAACTAAAAGTACTTTAAAAAGGCAATAATATACTATTGAGATTAGGAAATCATCAACATGCTTATCAAAATACTGACAAATACTCTTTTTGCCGCAGATATGAACCATCAAACACGGACCTTTGTTCTAAAAGTGCATATCCAAGTGTTCAAATGAAAGGCATGATCCTAATTGGCGATAGTGGCACAAAATTGAAGTCGGAGATGAATTTAAATTTTCTATGAATCTGGCAGGTAATTATAAGACAAATTCTATATTATTATTATTATTATAATTGACAAGATAATTTGTAAATTTAACTAAGACAGCTATTGAAATGGAGATAGAAAGAAGAAGAATACCGAAGGACTAGTATTCAAGTTATTTGAAGTTTGAACAATTGAGATGTAAGAGTTAAAGCAACAAGTAGGACAGGTAGAACCTCTAAAGCTTCTTCAATCTTCATTGGACTAAAAAATTCTTTGTCCTTTAAGAATATCTTTGATTCTCTCCTCACATATATTCTCCACGCTTCAGTACAACATTCTTACAAAGAAACCTAGGAGTCCACAAACAACCAGAACCGGCGATAAACCACAGCCACGCTTAGCACCATTGAAGTCGTTGTCTACGGGGTAAAGTTCTCCTGGTGGACCAGTCATGTAGATGAATGAAGATGGTGGTGGAGGGCAATTACCAGACGGCGGCGGCTTCTTTGGAGCGGGAGGTGGGAGCACGGGAGGAGGAGGCGGAGGGCACAGTGGTGGCGGCGGCGGCGGATATGATGATGGTGGTGGAGGGCTTGGGTTACACGGGGCACACTTCTCACCAGAACCTGGTACAGCGGTCTCATCAAGCTTCCTGGTATCCAAGCCATGAATTGGAGCAACAGCAGCCACAATCAGAAATATCAAACAATTAGTTTTTAACATCTTGATCACCAGATGAAAGATAGGAAAAGCGTTTGATCCTTGGGAAACGTGGGTGTGTGATTACGAAGGAATTTGATGGAGAGTCTAGATCAGGAGGAAGCTAATAATATTTTGGTACCCCTGAATGGGTGCACGAAGGGTTGTGAGAAAAGTCTTAAATGGTTATCGGAGATTTTTGATTAGTAGATGGCAAAAGTGGGGAGTGAGTGAGACCTGTTTTTTTGTGTGACTTTTCTCTTTCATAAAGGGAATCCCACCCCTAATTGCATGTGGATGCTCCAAACTTGGTCCCAGCAGTTGCTAATTGAAATTTAATTAATACCCAACAATATAATCTATTTTTTTTATTTCTTTATTAATTGTTAAAAGGCCTAATGTATCTTAACGGCTCAAAATGAAAAAGACTCCACCTTTGAGCTTAAAACCACGTGAATACTCGCATATCCTGAAGCTTTATAATTGTCTTAGAAAGTGCAGAAAGGACATGGAAACCATGGAATGGAGGTAGACATTATTTGAACCAAATTAGCAACAACAAACCGTGTAGACAGAGGATTGTATACTTTTGTATCGAGAACGAAGCTTATAACAATCGTATGCAAGGGAATTTGACAGCCTATGCTGCGCTTTAGAATTTCTAATTTGGATCAATCACGTGATCCTAATCACATCATCTTTTAATAACAAATCCAATACTTTGTTGACCAAAAATACATGATAGGCAGGCAGCAAGAAAGCCTATGTACAGCCTAAACTGTTTACTCGTGTCTCAAAATGGCCTCAATGAACAGAAACGGGCCTCTCAATTCAGTATCAATTGCAACGGTAGTAGTGACTCGTGCTATAGAAGTGGAGAAAAGGAGACGAAAAGTCAAGGAATCCGGCTGGGATTACACACCAATGGGATGACTGCATTAGGCATGATCAAATACCATTAAAAGCTTTTCGGGCCGGGCAAGCAACAAAAAATCATGCAACATTACTTTCAGGTTCGGAAAAATGAAACGTAAAGACGTAAAGTGAAAATAAAATGAATCGATCAGGGAAAGGCCAAGAACAGTTATAAGCATAGACCACGCAACGTAAACTGTCTCGAAGTCTAAATCATCAGTCATCATGTCCCCATTTCTTTTTGTTAGCAGTAGATGGTATGCATAACCGACACGTAGAAACAAAGCAAAAGACCACATGCGTGGCAATGTAATTCAAAGAAGACAAGTCCAGCACAACACAAACAACGTACGCAAACTCCACTGTTTAGGATATATTTCTAATGGAATTAAAATGGGGGCACTTAGGCTTTGAAGGATTAATAAACAGAGGATGAGTGAAAAGATAGATTAAGTCTATGAATGATGACACCGTCCCACTACCTTTAGAGCATCTTCCAACCCTTTTCTTCTCGTTTCCTAGTCAACAACCGAATCATGTTGCCTATTTTATGTCTTAGGCAAAAATAATACTCCCTCTTTCTCTATATTCAACATGACTGAGGGCTTAAAAAAACTGGAAAAGGAAAATGTTATAAAATTTTGTCAAGTGCATCACAACTGTGCATGACTTACTACGAAAATGGCGAGAAACAAATAAATTCCTCCTTCCTGCGTAATCTATTATAGAAAACCTTCAATCGTCCCCACCAAGATGTTCGTGCTGATCCTTGCATATGTCTAGAAAGGAAATATACGCTTTGTCATGGCTGGGTTCAGAGTTCAAACCTTGATCTGGGCTCTTTCTAATCTGCAAATTATAGGGATGGAGCTGTGCCGGGCGGTCCTGACGTTTTATAAGCACCGAGTAAATAAAAAAAATTATTTTTTATTTTTTATGAAAAATTAAGAATAATCTTTTATAAAAAAAACAAAAGAAATAAAATAAGAACTTTTTGTTGCTATTTATAAAAATCAAGATTTTTATAAAAAACAAAATAAAATAAAATAGAATCTTTTTATTGTCAATTTTATTTTTCATAAAACTAGGCCCTAGACAGAGCTGCGCTACCGAGTGTCTCAACTCAACCCTTCGGCTTGTGGCATAAAAATAAACCTTTTTCTTTTCCTTTTTGAGCTTCTACTCCACAAGAATTAAGAAACAAGAATTTGGTCCCAACGTTACCAAAAAAAATGGTGTATTCGTTCATAGCCATTTCTTCAGTGCATGGAGTTCAGTTCGGACGAGAAAGACAAAATCTTGTTAATGAAATGAAGTTACTTTCTTTTCCCTTCGCCTCAGTGGACCAAAGGGACCCGTCCAAGCTTCTAAACCGACGAGTCGGACAAAAACGTAACAGGAATTTAGACTCGAGCCCTCCGAAGTCCAGTTAAAAGGGTGGGACTTCAATATTGGGCCTAAAGGTTCGGGAGTAACCGAGTCTAATGAGTTCATTACCAGTAACCTTTCCCGTAGATAATGTTCATCTAAAACACCGAACATTCATTGCCGAACAACCAACAAAACCAATTGTTATATACACTCCGATTCATTCATTCATTCAAACGATACAGAGTATCTTCAGAAACATTACAAACGGCAGCCACTCCCACACACTGGTGGGTTCATGAATCCCGAAGGACATAACGAACAAGATTTTCCTTGCAGTTTCTTCGAGTCAGAAACAGGTGTAAAGAAAGGGTAACCTCTCACAGTATGATCTCTTCCTTCAAGGAAAAAGATGACGTATTCTCTCAATTACAGTAACCACTAGCTCCACAGGCGCCCCATGCCATTGGGTTGCTATCACAACGCATCCTCTTTGGATCCCGGAAATCACCAAGAAACCACTGGGGAGACTGATTGAACCCTTGTGCCATTTCTATTAGCATGGCCTGCAGTTCGTCTATACTGTAATTCTTTTCCTGCATAAGAGAAGCCACCGTCTCAGATATCAATGGGATGAGCATATTGATGGAACCAAAAGATTCGAAACAATTCATTCAACACATGTTAACTATTGTAGTTATGCTGACAATGGAAAGTCGTATTTTGCACTCTCCCCCATTAATCAAGCAACACATTGGTTTAAGCCTGAAAAAGGATGGACTTGTTTAGGAAATTCTGCTCCTGCTTCAGTATTCGCCTCTTAACGTATCCCCAGAATCAAATGAAATTGCTACAATTGTGTCAAATGAAATTGCCAAAATTGCTAACCAACTTAAACCCATTCAGTTTGTGATGTTTATTCCAACTTAAAGACCTAATTTTGAGATACTGAAGTTCTTCCACCAAACTGCAATTCTCTTAGCATAGAAAGATGTAAGTTAATATATTCCATCAAATTTAAGCCATTTTTCCTCGAGTGGCAAATGCGATTGGCTAAAAGAGAGATTCCTAAGCTCCTGCATCATCTAATATTAATAATCATAAAACAGGCATGCACACCACCTCAAAATGATGATCCCTAGCTTGCATGCACAAAATTACTGAGCCTAACTGAACATCTGTAGCTATGATATATTTACAGTTGCTCCAACTCAAAATTGGTCAATTAGTCCTTTGAAGGAAATCAAATTACAAACCGCAACTTAACCGTACCTTCTTTCTATCCTGAGCCATCAGCGCCATCAAATCTTGCAGAAAATCACAAAACCCCTGAAACAAAACAACCATCACAAAACCAAGCGTTAGATGAACCGAGAAGGTGGATGATAAACCAATCATCAGAATTCAATTGACACTCACCTCATCTTGTTCATCTTCAGAGTCATACAATCCAGCATCGTACAACGTTCTCTTCCTCTTGTCTGACAGAACTGTTGCCAAAAATAAACAATCAGAGACATAACACTAAACAAACAAAACAATTGCCAAAATACCATTGCAACTTCTCAAACAACGCAATCTCATTTAACAAACTTAATTACCTGAATAAGCCTCTTGAATTTGCTGGAACTTTCGTTTTGCTTCACTCAACAAAGAAGGCGTTCTCGTCCACCTATCTGGATGCCATTGCTGCAAAATCACCCACCAACGATTAACCATTAGCAAAACTGCACTACCAAAGACCAAACGAAACAATGAAAATGAACCCCAAAACCAGAACTTTACCATTGCCATCTTACGATAAGCACGCTTTATTTCATCAATGGAAGACTCGGAACTCACACCCAGAACCGTATAATAAGAGCCGGTAACAAGCTCTTCCTCTGTTAACTCCATATCACCACCCACCAAAGATGACCACCTCTCCACAACGTTCATAAGCTAAGCTACGAAAAGGTTGTCGAAGATGGAATGATAGTAAAACGCGTTGGGTACATGCGCACAAGTATACATGCAGTGGTATATATATAAAATAAAGGTTATAGCTAATGACGCTTGACTCTTGAGGATAGTTTGAAAAAGTAATGTTTGGGAAAAAATCTGAATATGTGGCACAAACAAAATCAGACGGGCAGACACAGTCATCCAAGTGTTTGTGTTAGGGCTGTCCAGAATGTTCCGGAACCTAACTTTGGCTTCTTAAAGACTCCGACTGATATTTTGTCCTAGATATTTTGATTGGAGGGTTCTGAGGGCCTCTTAGTCTTTTAGAGATTTTTTATATTAGAGAGGTCAGTGTGGGGACCACCAGTTTCGCTATGCCGGTGATATAGGTCCTTTCCAAACACATTACAATTGCGACACGTGCATATGAAGATTCCAGAGTGTTTCGTGTCTTATATGTGAAGTTTTCTATTCCGTGTTAAATATGAAATAAAATTAGAATGTTTCATATAACAAGTTGGTTGATTTGGATTCTCGAATAATCTCGATTGTACAGATAATGTCATAATAGTTAAATAGCTGATTTGATTAATAGCACCATAAACTGTTTACTTACGATAAACATATCTATTTAATATTAACTATTTATATATAAAATCACTTATAAAGGAATGACTTAAAAAAATTATAAGTCACGTTGCATTAACATTCACAAGGGTTATTGTAATGCTTTGTTTTAATTAAACAATGTGGTTAGGTCGGCTGTGCTAGGCCCAGGTTCATCTTCAAACGTCCACGGTCCGTTCGGCCCATCAGGAGTTAGACTCCCATGTAAACACAAAGATCTACGTAAACCTAGCATTCACGGCATATAAAAGGTACTATTCTACCATGATTCAGGTATGAGATTATAACCCTACTTCTCCTCTGTTATCATCGGCCGAAACCTACATAAAGAGACTGACTTGAGCGTTGGAGGGGCCTCCCGGGAATCAACTCCCGCCCCGCCGTTATTTGTTTTGCAGGTATTCCATAGCCAGAGTCACATGGATCATGGATCCAAACAACGACGTTCAACTCCAGCAAGATCAGGCTGAACCATTTGGCGCCCACCGTGGGGCCTGGCGTCAGGGCACCACGTCCAGAACCACGCAGATCAGTCAGGCGGCAGCAGTCAACCCTGATATTGCCGCCGTCACGGCACTTGCACTGCAAAGGATGGCTTTGCCGTTACCTGCCGTTCTTCCACCAGCACACCCCGACTCTCGCACACAGTCTTCACACCCGAATGATTGCCCACAGCCTCAAAATCCAGATCAAGAAGAGCAGAGCGTAACCCTGGAGGATAATGCTGAA
>JANKOD010000191.1:8226766-8242507 GCA_026284645.1 Erythroxylum acuminatum
TAAGGGGCTGTTTGGTAACCTGTTTGGTTACTACTACTACTACTACTACTACTACTACTCTTACTGCTATTGCTGCTACTGCTACTACTACTGTTGTGGTTTTTTTATTTTCATAAACAAAAAATCACAACAGAGTAAATCAAACACGTTTTACTTACCTGTTTTTCTTTTTACAAAAACGACAACAAAAAACGGAACAAAAAAACATAAACAAACAGCCCCTTACTTAAATATGGTGAAATAGTTTAATAAGCTTATATTTGGGTTGTCTCTCCTCTTCTTGCAACTAAAACACTCGACTAGGTACTTAGTGAATAACCACTTAAATAAGCTGAACAAATCACCTTACCAACTAAATAAGCAGACTATTACTATATGTTAGGAAAAATCTTATGTTACATTAGTTTTCAAGTGTATAGTTTATATATGCTTAGTTAACAGTTAATTTTATAACTTAAAATGTTAAAAACATGAATTGTCTTTAAAAATAGTAGATGATTGAAGACTATTTACTTTCAAAAAGATCTTATTTAGTAGGAATGTTGGAAATAAGAATAAAAGTAGACAAAATTAAACAAATCCACATAATTGTTTGGTAAAATCTAGGAAGTCATTTCAAATCATCAGGCTTATTATAATGGGAGGATTGCTATAGCATATAACTTAGGTATGATCAAGGTTCATCAAACCACCATCATAGATCAATTCATTCACCTAATGGTTAACATTGAACTAGATTCTTGCTATATTAGAATTACTTTATCTGTGGGGCTAATCATAAGTTTTTAAGGAGTTCCTTTTGAACTAATCTCCAATCTCTGAGCTCCTTAATAAAATCCCCTTGGATTGCACCAAGTAGCTTTAATCGTATCATAATGGCTCAAGAGATAGAAGGTGATAAACTAACTAATAAGTTAAGCAATGGAAAGATGTTGGATTGCCTTAATGTTGCTTACTTTACTTGGAGCAACAAGTAAGAGGATAAGGATTTATGTTGGAGTTTTATATCAAACACTTTGCAAGCTTTTAGATTCCCTAGCATATTTATATCCTAGATAGAGTAATGCATTTCAAAAACCTTTTATGCAATACTTATTAATAAAGAACTTACTACTTATTTCTAAGAAGCCATAGGTCTGAGACAAGGAGATCCACTCTCCCTATAGGTATTTATATTGTATATTGAGGTTTAAACTAGAATGTCGGCTCAAAAATTTGGCAGATGCAAAGACTTAAAATTTCACCATAATTGTAAGAAGTAGTAATTATTTTAGATCTTTCATATATGACCTTGTGATGTTGTGTAAATCTAATGTAAGCTCAAAGCAAATGATCATGGATTCCTACATTACTATGGCATTATGTCACGTCTCTATATAAACAAAAACAAGAGTCACATATATATGTCTCCACTAATTCCTAGGGCATAGTTGACATCCTTATAAGTATTTATGGTCTTGGTATCCAAGATTTTCCTTTTAAATATCTAAGAATCCGTATTATTAGAGTAGTGCTCTAAAAGCAATCGCTTTTAACACCTTTATACAAACTTTATTTTGATTAATAAAGTGAGAGACAATTTTCATTAATTTGATATTCATATTTATGAATTGATGTCGAACTTAAATCGAGTTAAAGAAGTCTATGATACAAAACATAACATGAAGGAAACCATGATGAGATCATAATAATGAGATTGCTATCATGTGCAGTTATGTTAATATCTAAATTATCCCTACTCATAGGATTAATGAGATAGGACATTGTTAATCTGGATAGACTAACAAATGTTATACTCTTTGATTTGATCAAGTAGTGGATCTCATACACTATAAGCATGCGATGTTTAAAGTTAACATGTGGATGCTTAGTAAGACTAGTAAGTACATCGAATGATCTACTATGAGATTATCATCTGGATGATCTATCAAATGCCAGTGATTAATCTCATCATCGCAATAGTGCAAATATCCTTAGACTTGAGGTACTCAAGGATATCTTGGATACTGATCATATGCTTTGGCATCATTCCTTGTTACCTCAAGATAAGGTCGCTCATAGGATGGTGATTCGATATAGCTATTGGTATTCGAAGATAATTGAGTAGCTAATAAAGAATTCACCACTCCTGATAGAAGGAAATGATACCTACGGCCTTTTTTTTAGGTCATTACTTAGGATTCTCTGGCCAGAGTAGATGTGTCATGAAGAGAGTATTCAATGACATAAAGAGTAATGATGAGATCCCTAGGACAAGAACCAATATCACTTGGATTAGATGTGGTGTAGTCAATCTAGTGAGAGCTGTTAACACGTGGCCCATACTCTAAACCAAATGGGGTATAAAACACAGTAATTGCTTATGGAAAGGTTCGTAAGTCAGATAATTGAATATTAAAGAGTTCGTAGGCCAATCCACTTACTTTCTGGTTAATTGGCATCATGAAACCATTCACGAATTGCTTGGATTAAAAGATAATTTAAGTGGCCAAAAATTTAGAACCTAAAGGGTCACACGCTTAGGAGATTGAGGGAATGTTTCGGGATAGTATCACGATATAATCATGGTAAGAAATGTTGAAAAGGAATGGACAAAACAAATGTTGCATGGATGTCTAAGGTGGAGTCTCGATCGTGACCAGCTAAGTCATGATCTTGACCTACTAATTCCAACAACATATATAAGTGATTTCTCATCACTTAAACATAGACATCAATAGCTAGGGAGTCCAAAAACATTTTGGACATTTAGAGGGAGATAGAAGGAGAATTTCTTTGCATGTCAAGCAAGGGTTGCTTGATGTTTATTGCATGTGATATAATTCTCTTATATCCTTCCTATAGAGCATCCTACTTGTGCTTCCATCTTTTATGGTGCTCAAACCTTCCCTACACATCATATTTCTTCATCTCTGTGTGTTCTTCACTAGCTGTTAAAGGTGTTTGGTATTTGATACAACCCAAATAAAGAGAAGATTCAAGAAAAGAGGAGCCTTTGCAAGGTACATATGTTGTAATTTTATGTTGTTACATTCTATTTATACACGCACTTAGATTCTGGGTTCATGGGGATATCCTGGAAGTTGAAAATTTGATTCTGACACTTCTGCTGCTTTGCCATGTATGTGATGCATGATCTCGGGCCTCTCCACCACCTATTTCATATAAAAGAATCTATTGCAAAAAGTGTGGACCTTTATTTCACTCAAGTTAGAAAATGACTGACCATTGGAATACTAAATTCCCCTCTACGTAGTCAGACTTCAACTTATTTTGGCAATTCTAGATAACCTTTACATCTTTTAGGGCTTCCACTTATAGTTACCTCAAAGCATGGTCAAAGAAGTGGAGAGGATCCTAAAGAGTTTCTTATGGTTAGGTACAAAAATTGTCTTAAGTGTTAAAGTAAGTGGGTGGAAGTTTGCTCATCTAAGGAAAAGGTTGTTTAGGTATAAAATTGATCAAACTTACTTACAAAAATGTTCATGTCTAAATGAATATGGAAGCTCTTTATTGATATTAAATCAATGTGGGTTCGATGGACATTCCTATACAATAAAGGATCAAAGCTTCTAGTTTATTAAAGTAAAGCTAACCAACTCTTGAACTCTCAATTAAATGTTGAAATTAGGAGATACTACGGCTCAAGAAATGAAAGTCAAAATTGGAAATTGTAGGAGATCTTAGTTTTGATTAAAAAATTGGAATAATCTAGGTCTAGGTCCCCTTTTTAGAATACAGAGACTTGATAACTTAAAACGATTAATTGATCTATCAGCTAAGGTAGAAGAAATCATTTAGATAGGGGATGACGTTGCATATATAGAGGATTTAGTGTTACTATAAGATCTGTCCCTAATTATAGAGCTAGAGTGGAGAAAGAAGCTAGGATAATGTGGATGAAGCATAACTCATAATGCTTCACTTGGTATGGTAATAGGGCTGGCCTGGCTTAACCTGACCCCCAAGGGCACTGCATGCACCCAACTTGAAGTTCAATTGAGCTTAGCTTACGTTGCCTACACTTAAGCCCGATCAAATTTTGGGTGGGTTAAAGCTTGCTCAAAATCAACCTATGCCTGATTCTATCTTAACCCATAAGGTAGCTAAAAGAAGCACTAACTGGAGATAAAGAGTTTGTCCACCTTCAACAACTAGAAACGTTCTAAGAAAAGAACATTATTTTTTAGTATATCTTTATTTTCCACTTTAAAAGACTTGTTTCTACTATTATTTCTAAGAAACCAAAAGGAACCCAAACTATAAACTCTTCATACTATTATGGATTCATTATATCCATTGCCTATCATTCAAAAACATCATAAAGAAGTCAAAGATTAAAGAATTTGAAGAGCCAGGATTAGTCCCCAAAAATCCCTATATGCTCTCTTATCGAGTAAAAGAAAAAGAGTAAGGGGAAAAGATATATGGTTGTGGAAGGGAAGATCAAAGTAGTAATAGATCTTCAAATTTTAGATAAAAGAAGGGGAAAGAACAACAAGAAGCACGAATTGTGTATTAAGGTCAAAAAATGAAAATAAAAATAAATCCTCTAAAAGAAGAAGAACTTAGTTATGAAATAAATAATAGGGTGTCAACAAGAGAGAATAAAGGAAGGGCAGCAATAAAGTGAGTAGTAGAGCTCTAGGGTTAAACAAAATTTAATGTATGTGTTACGCTTCGAGCCATGCCAAGCTTTAAAATTCAACTATTGAATTTTATTTGTTTCCCTCTCACCCCTGATTCGATTTTGGGGACAAGGTGGTCATAAATCTATGTTGTGCTCTTTGGGATTGATTATATTAAGAATGATTACGAAGTTGTGAGAATGGTTTGTATAAGAGTAGCCACCCTAAAATTCCTCTAAAAGTGAAAGTTTAATCCTTAAAATAAGATGTTACAGAGGGAAATTAGTATTGATTGGTTGAAGATGTCCTCGTAAGTATGATTTTTCTTAGTGCTTTCTAAAAGGAGCAATCTACTAGGTAGCCCCACGGGGTAGCCTCCGAAGGATATGAGTTTTGCGATTTCCTTTGATATGTACTATGAAAAATTCTATATTATGGAGGCTTCCAAGTGATTTCATTAAAGAATGTTTGAGATTAAAGAAAGTGTTCATTTAATTTACTACAAATGGATGACAATAGAAAAAAAGGCTATAAGGTGATGAAGGAATATGATGCATATCATTCATGGATTAATATATATAATTTTGATGGCAAAGTGAATAATGAGTAGAGATGGTAATATTAATAAGGGCACTGTTGTCCACTTATGTCAAAATTCAACACGACTATAATCCAGACTGACATAACTTGATAGGTCAACAATATTAACAACTTTTTATAACAGCATTAAGAATGGAATAGACAATCATAGTGTCTAAGCAATGGTATGTAAAACAAAGAATATTTAATGAAATATTTTAAAATAAAGGCATTGAAAAAAATTTACAATATTGTATAAGGGTCCTTTTGACTTCATCATTTGAATTAAGTTATATTATAAAACATAAGGATTAAAAAGAATAAAGAAATGAACAAAAATATAAGACTAGATATGGTAGAATTAATAATTAAAAAATTGAACTGATTTGGTTGATTAGGCTATAAAAACTTTGAACTAACCAATTTTTTAGTTTAATTTTTCAACATTTTGACTCGATTTACTTTAATAATCCTCGTTATTAAAATCTTATCAGTTTTTAATTAATCGGTTGATTTTTTAAATTAATCAATTTTTATAAACTAAAATAAATCAATTAATTTTTATTTAATAATCTAAATTTTTAATTAAACCACGAATTTTTATAAGAATAAAGACAGTTTCTTTCAATTTTATTTAATCTTTAACCAATTTTATGACGATCTAATACCAGTTTGACCTTTTAAATTATAAACTTCTTATCTTGTCAGTTAACTTTTGACATGATTTTTAAAACAGTTGGTAGATTTGTAAAATATACTTTAAAATAAACTGTCATGTAGTTATTGTATATTCAGAGGTCTTCCATCCAATACAGATTGTTCCCTAGGCGTTACAAGTTTATTGGTAAAAGTTCTCTTTTAACCAACAATTTGCAACTTATAGTTGATAGGCTCATACATTCTTGGGTACATTCTTAGTTCCCACTGCTACAAACTACCACGCAGGTTAATACATACAGTAAAATACGTATTTTCTCCCAAAAGTGAAAAGGAAGAGAAATTACCATGACAAGATCAATGATGAGGTGTCAAATATGGCTCTATAAATAAATCCGCCTATTAAATAAAACAAGGTTGTATACGTGTATCAGTATGTGCAGGTGTATAAATAATAAATGGACAGACAGGGTTCATGGAAGCGTTTACCTGAAAAGCTAAAGGGCCATGGCTCTTAGAAGAGATCTCAGACACTAGACTTCTGTCGCAATGGATTAGGATGTCGAATTCCATGCAAAAGTCTTTGTTAGACATCTATCCCAATGGATTAGGGTGTCGAATTCCACGCAAAAGTCTTGTCAAACGAGAAGTCTCTTTTTCAGTGACACCTAAGTGTCATTGCCTCTTCGACCCTGAACTTTTGTACTAGTCCTCGCCTCTTTGTCTTAGATAGTATCATAATTTTACAATCTTTATGGAATCATTTTACAAGTTGCACAACCTCTTTAGCTTAACTATCTTTCACTATTAGGCTTTTATTTGATATCTAATTCAGATAAGAACAGGTGAGTGTATATGTAGGCTTTCTCTTTGATATCTAATTCAGATAAGAACAGGTGTGTATATATTTCACAATCTTTACGGAATCATTTTACAAGTTGCACGACCTCTTTAGCTTAACTATCTTTCACTATTAGGCTTTCTATTTGATATCTAATTCAGATAAGAACAGGTGTGTGTATCTGAATTAGATATCAAATAGAAAGCCTAATAGTGAAAGATATGTATATATATATATACATATGAAGATTAGAAAATTTGTATTACTAAGCCAAAGACAGTTCAAAATAGTTCAGTTACAGGTAGAAGAAGAACATAATTACAAAGGGGTTTTTTCCCTTTAATCTACTAACTAGCTAGTAGAGAAATGTTTAGCTACAACCCGCCTTAAGTTGAGGGACAGTATTAAAAGTTAATTTGAGCTTGACCTGAGGAGACATATTAAGAGACTTGCTCTCTCTCAGTAGGTGTGTATATGACATCAAAAGAATCAGTAGATGTTATGTGTTCAATGTTTGTTTTCCTGGTCTTTTTTGTTTCTATTTCTATTTCTATTTCTATTTTTAGTTTTTGATTTTGATTTCAATTTTTAAATTGAATAAAATTTATTTGTTTGAGTTTTTAATTTCTTCTAATTTTCATAATTTATGAAAATTATAAAAATGATTTTTGTCTTTTGCTTTTATTTTTTATAATCTGATTTACTATGAAACTCAATATATATTATTTAGTTATTTAATATTAATTATTAATTTGAATTGTGAATAATTAAATTTATTTTATTTATAGAATATTAATTTTTAAAACAAATTTTAATTTAATAAATACAATTTACTTTTCAAAATATATAATTTTAAATAAATTTTAATAATTAAAATAACTGTTAATTTATAAATAATTATTACTTTTAATAGAATATAATAATTTTCGTTGATAATTTTTTAATAAATATTATAAATTTTATTTAGTTTATTATTATAAAATAATTTTATCTAATACGAAATTATTAGACATTAACAACTAAACAGAAAATTAAAAATTAAAAATAGAAAGCAATTAAAAACTATAATAAAAATAAAATGAAACCAAATAATTGAGGAGATTTTTTTTCATATTATGAGTTATTTCTGTCAAAATGTCAATTTATGCACCTCTTAAATGAAATCTTAGTTTTAGATGGGCTTAAACATGCAATCAAATGCTGATACCTGTTGGCTGTAGAATGTCGATGCTTAATAATGCAAGTCGGTCAATAAAGATGTCATTGACAAGAAACGTAACATCAACGCCTGCCCAATTCATCGGTTGAAATCTTCCGACCTACGTATCCCCATCTTTTTGAAAGTTATACATCAATTGTGACCCCACAACCTCTTTTGTACTAAACAAAAGTTTTAGCGCCACGATCATTAACTTATTCTTTCTAAGCATCGGAAAGTTTTTCCTGCTAGGCTGAGACAACAAGGTCAAAACAGTAGAACACGACTGCTTTCTAGAGGATAAAAAACTATGATATAATTCCTATTCATAGAGAAAGATTTGGATGTTACATAGAACATGGAAAGAAAGTCGGTCTATAGTCAAACAGAATATTGCTCTCAGACGATGACCGCATGCCATGGACATGATAAGAAAATTTATCACATCTGTGACCAAAACCTAGTAAACAGTGCATTTAGGATTTACCATGGTAATTTACCACCTATATCGCAATGTTTCTATTGTGACCACTTTCTTGACAAGCATCAAAGGGTAAAACTGAAAAGGAAAAAAAAAACAGTGGTATCATATGAAGTTTAGCTTGCAATATGCAATTGTCACTGTGATGTTGTAATTTTTTTAAAATTATTATAACTAGTATTCAAATTTATTATAGTATGTTAAGAAGTTCAAATCTGGTTAACTGAAAATACAGTAATATCTCACAGCCACAATATCAGTCTTAATTTGATTGAGGTATATTACATCATTCTCCCGGCAATAGGAACTACTAAGACTAACTTTTGAGGCTGGACAAAGTACTAGCTAAATCTCATAATTCTTAGAATTTCTATTTTAAATATGAATTATAAGGACAAGCTGGAAAGGGAGAAGCAAATGGGACATGCAACAATGTAGCCTTATGACTGACATCGATCTTACTACTTCAGACATGGGAAGATAATTCTGAGGGCCTAGTGTTGCTCTGGCTATGTCGCATATATATGAATGTAACGGGTTCTAGCTCCCATGATGCGTATAAAGATGCATGTGGCCTTTGACCCGCCTCTAATGAAATCAAAGTTACGATAAGCTTAAGAATGCTTTTTGAGTTATGATGTCCCATTTTCTGAAGGATTCCTACTGTTTCCAAGATAAAAGCATTAGTACACTACACATACAAACTCTTTTTTCTAAAAACTAATACTGTACTAGCAGTAGTAGTAGTAGTACATAGCACTATCCTACTTCCTGTATAGTTATGAAATGAATAAACGAAGACAAGAATTTTATTAAACGAACACATATTCAAACTAAAAATTAATTCCTCACCGTTTTATTTTCTTTTCATTTAAACCGAGTCTTCCACATTAGTCCTGATTTTATATTATCGATCTTCATTTTATCAACGTAGCTATGCAGTTGAAGAACATGAAAAAACTTGATCCAAAAGAGTAGGAAGTACTTGCAAGCATGTTACCCTACTACTTCCCTTGGTTTGGTAGTCCTTTTTTAATCCATAGCTACCAAGCTCAGAAAATACAACCATGTATAAGGGCAACACGGAGTATTTTGATTATCACTATTGCGTGAGTACAAACACACACATGTGACATGTCTCTCTTCCTCCACATATATTCATGCATGTATGACACATGCATAATCAAGGAATCCTAGATGAAAACTCATCTGTATCACATGGTAAACAACAGCTTAAGATAGTAGACATATATATCAACGTTAATGAATGTATGAAATATCAGAAGAGTGTGATAAATTAACCAGTCGCTAGTGTATAAGACACCCCCAAGACTTCCATGAATCGTTCTAATTGAAGCTTTATATACAACATATGAACCTAATCCTCCACACATAACTGGAGACACATCTGGTGAGGGCAAATCCAGCTCGAGGAAGTAAAATTTTGTGATATTAACTTACTCCATAGGGTAGCTAGATAAAGTTCTACGCTTTTAGGAGGGGAATATTGAAACTAAATCCTAGTGAAACTGGTATAAGGTTAAGGTCATGAGATCACAGAACTAATGTAGCTGATCACTTGGTTTAAATCATAAATAAAAAGGGAGCCAGTTCTATCGTAAGGATATTTGTATTTATTAGACGTAGGTGCACAGCTTCGTTTCATGTAGAAGTTGCGATTAAACGTCAAGCGGATAAGAGATCAGGGAACGCCAGAGAGCAAATTGTTTTTCTGAAGCTTGATAGCGAGGTTTATAAGAGGTACCCATATATATTAGTATACTACGACTGGACACCTTTATCTTTTTTAAGCAAGGAAATTTTGCTCAGAGAAACAAGTTAATCATTATCACTATATTGAATAGATCGATCATATGGTGACTTACTAGGGTTTACCTTGCGGGTTAACTAAGCTTTCAAGGTCGAACAGACAATGAAACAAAGGTTATACTGCAAGAGACTGCTCCCATGACAAGAATAGCATGGAATTCACTCACCCGCCAGTTATAAACATAAGGATCCTTCAGTTTCCCCTATCCTTTCTTAGATGTATTGAAGGCAAGAGTGGACTTGCATAGTTGGCTATACATATGTGCATGTGTATATGTCTCGTGTCATCCACCTGAAAACAATTTCATAAAAGGGTAATGAAAACTAGTTACAATCTTCTCGGATATTATCAGAACCAGTTGTCAATAAGAAGTTAGAGAGATAATAGGCAAAAGAACAAGAGGTAGATAAGGCATACCCGGCCAGAGAGTCTTCTGAGATTAGAAAGAACTGACCTGTTAAAAACCCACATGTCTGTATGCGTCCTTGCTTGTCAGGTTCAACTTAATCTTTATAGGGGATGCCTATCCTCACCTCTTATTAAAAAAGTGAAAAGGATTAGTCAGGGGAAAAAAACGAAAACACACTGTTGGTCCTTTTTTTCCCCCCCATTTTACAATTATAGATATGACTGAGGCGTGTAATGTAAATCAAACCAAACATTATTCTGTAATCGTTTTTTGATATTGTTCAAGTTAGCAAGTATATGGGAACTTTGACTCGCAGGTGTACATGCATGGCGTGGGTTGCACATTAACAACCAACCTGTTTTGTCGCGCGTGAGTGTCTGTAAAATGTGTTGGTGGGATTGAGGAAGAGCTGAGCGCGAGTTTCAGACCGAAGTAGATGGTTTCCTCGTGAGCTTCGACCATACTGAACTCTTAAATTTATTTACTCCTCTTTTTATTACTGATCTATAGAACTACGAATTGCTAATTAGCTAGAGATCCATCGCAATTTTTGTCAAACCGAAAGTGACTTCTTTATAGAATAACATTGCTTGCTTAGTGCTTCCAACATTTCTCAATACTACATTTTCTTCAATTAATTATTAAAATATAGAGGAGTGCTACAAGTACGTATCTTTTTGTTAATACGTGATGTTGATCAATAGTATGTTTTTCTTTTATGAGTGGACTATTCTCTCCTTAATTCACGAGCATAGTTAATAAGTGGTTTGAATGAGACATCTGCCGTAAACAAAAAGAAAGTAAAATGTATTTGTATCTCTTACATTAATCTGAAACATAAGTATATGTACGCTACAAATTACTTGCTTATGAATTAGCTCTTTTTGCTAATATTTTTGTTTCTCAATATATGCTCGTCTAATTTCATTTGTTCGGATTGTAATGAACAGTAGGACTGCAACCACAACTGAACTCTTAAACGGCTACTAAAGTCATTGATCATATACTAATAACAATTTCTCAAACACAAAAATCTCTAATGTCGATTAAAATAAATAGAGAAGTGAATAAGTATCATGACCATCTATGCCCGACCCCTTCCTGCAATTTGGTTACTTAAAATCTCCCTCTATACATATTCGTTTGGAAGTACGTAAAACCGTTAGTTTTACGGTCTTGAACTGTGAGTTTTCGCATATAGAAACACCTCATTGTCAATCGTATTCATGTAGAATGAGTAATTTGTCATTTACGAGTGGAACAGAAGAGTTATGATGATTAGTAAGCTCTTCTATATGCAAATCCACGAAATTATCTATTCCCTCAATTCTAATGAGAATAATTAATTACTGGGTATTCAAAATGAGTACAGATCCTCTGTCCAATAAGACAGAGTAATATTGGACAGAGGATCTGGATTCAATTACGTACAATAATCATTGCACAAATATTGATGCAAAGAATTATTTTGCTAATTACTAAATTTTAGAACTTTCGGAAGTTAAATTTGTGTCATATGGCTAGCTCATTTTAAAAGCATTAATAACCAAAAAACTTTCTGTCTTGCTTCCCCTAAAAGAATAGGTAAATTAAAGTTGAGCATATAAGTTGATCTCAAATATATGTATTTTGTATAATGACATTTAATTATTTGGATGTTAAGTATTATAAAATTAGCATCCCAATTTGGGTTGAAAAACATTAGAAAAGCATTAACGAGATAAAAGATAGTAAATTTTTTTAAAAATAAGATATAATTTTTTTAAAAGTAAAATTTGAAGAATAAGAAAATTTTGTTTTATTAAATTATTCCCGTCAAAAACTTTTTCATATTTTTATGAAAATTGTTGAATGTCAAAATTTTTACTCCACTAAAAACCGTATTATTAACTCAAATTTTTTATAATATAAAGTAAAATTGACATATAAGTCCTCAATTTTGCTCAATTTTCTTCTCTTACACCCATTATGCCATTTTCTAAACTTTTATCTTAAATTTAAGATTTTATATTATGGAAGTTTCATGTGAGATTCTTGCTTTTAAACATTTTCGTTACACTTTGATATTTATCAAATAAAATATTATTTTAATAATTTGTAAATTTATCTTAATACAAGTTTTTTCCCTTTGAAAGCACACGACATTTTTTGTAGCAGTCCAAAATATTGATTTATTTTAGGACACGTTTCGTTTGCTGTGTTTTAAGAACAAATTCACCCCTGTATGACTGATTAGCAATTACTAACAGTTGTGGGGATTTTGATAGGACCAGGTGTTTCGCAAAGAAAAGTCGTAATGAGTTGAGGATGAAAATGCATCTTGATCATCAAATCAGATAATGTCTTTTAATTATTGATTAAAAATTGAATCAGTTTGATCATTTTAACTATAAAAATTTTGAAACGATTAATTTTTTAATTCGATTTTTAACATTTTGATTCAAATTTTTCAATTTTATTTAATTTTTAACCTATTTTATGATAGTCTGATATCGATTGACCTGTTAAACTTTAATTTTTTACTGGTTTAATTTTCAGTTTAATTTTAAAAACATTGCTTTTAATAATAAAAACTATGATATTGTAATTCAAATGAATTATGCCTACATTTGATCTTGAGTTATTTATTATAATTTTGTCCGATATGTGATATCCTATAAACTTAGCTGAACTTACCTCGACCTGTATCTGTCTCTTGCTAATGAGCTGCAAGAAACTTCGTTAAATTCAGCACCTTCTATAATTTACATTAAAATTTTGTGTATAAAACACATGATTGATCTTCATATGTGACGGGATAGTAGCTAGCCTTTGGTTAATAAAAATTTCTCAATATCACAAACAAAAGAGAAGACCAAATTACATATCGGATGGAATTATAAGCTAACGAAACTATCAATTTGATTGGAATTAAAGTTAAAATATATTAGATATTCGACTTCAAGGAAAATAATATTAATAATGACAAAAATACCATGTTGGTATTAATCCTAGATCATACTAATTTGAAATAGCATGCGTTAGTGAAAATATTTAGGATCTTTTCACTAAACATTGTAGCAACCCAAAAGTGGTATAAAAAAATTAGCATAATGTATCGAATCGGGATACTAGATCGTGCCTCAATTTTTTTTTACCGGTATTAATTGGGGGGGCCAAATCATAAAATAATAAAATTGAAACCCCCCACCCATGAAAAGCGGCACGAAGGTCGGAGACAAGGAGAAGAAAAGGGTAGAGAAACAAAAAAAGACGTACAATATCTACATTTTAAAACGTCAAGGTGTTTGAACGGGCGTATCCTGACATCAGAAAAAAAAATTTTTAACTCACGAGGTATTTTAGGAGGGTCTCAATTGTGAGAAGGTGCTTTTAAATCATTCACTCTCAGACTAATCCTCGCTCGTACCGGGTCAACCCGCAAGAGGTAAAGTGCTGATCAAACAGATTTTTCCATTTTCAGGACTCAAATTCGAGACCTCTAATTAAGGGATGAGAATGTTGAATTACTCACACCAACCTGTTTGGTTCCTGACGTCAGAATTTTGAGTCAGGTCATAAAAATCATGAAATCCTTTGTCAATGATAACTTCCAGAAGCCAAAGTAAAACAAGAACGAGGATATATTTAATTGAGTGGTTATTAATAGAATATAATATTATTCTATCGGTTGAGAGGAGAATTTATAATGAAATAGAATATGATATGATAGAAGGAAAGAATTTTACATTATATCTCATTCCATCTTAAATAGTAAAAATAAGTTACACATAATTTGAGAGGTTTAGAATGAAATGTAAAATAATAAACAATATTTCACCATATTGTTTATGAGCAAATGTTATCAATACCATACCAAACCTGCACTACAAGAAAACTACCGATTACCGATAGACAATTGCTGACGAAAACAATACCATTTATAATTACCGACGGAAAATGACATTTCGTTAGTGAAATTTTCGTAATATATGGTAATTTACGACGGACAAAATACCGTCGGTAAAGATGGATGGGATATTATCTGAATGATTTTTGCGATAGAATATAGCGACGGAATAGGAACCACCTTCAAAAAAGAGGTGAATGCGTCGTCGTTTATCGACAGAAGTGTTTTCCGTTGGTAAAGGTTAAAGTTAAATGTTGTCGTTTCCTTCGACTACAATGTATCTAATAAAACGTTGTTGAATCGAGTTGTACCGACGGAAGATTATAAATTTAAAATTTAACCTAAAATAAAAAACGACAGTCTATTAAAACTTAATCGAAAGCGATGTTGTCGTAACCATCGGTAATATTGACAACCGTCGTCAACGTTGCCGTCAGGATTTGCTGAACTGTCGGTATACTCACTGACGGTCAATCATAATTGTTGAAAATTTTACCGACAGAATAACCAATACCGTCGACAAATATTCCAACGGAAAGGAAAAGTCCATAGCCAACTGCCAGTATACTCACCGATAGTTACATAAAATGTTCGTCGGTAAATTTATTTACGGCCGTTTTAACGACACCTTTTTCCATCGGTTAATTCTATCGGTAATTGGTATTACTGACGGAATCCAACATTTTCCGTTGGTAATATCTGTCACTAAATGATATTTTTCTTGTATTGTTGGTATCAGAATGAATTATGACATGGTACTGTAACGATATCAGTCAATACTGGATACTGTTTTGGGCAATTTTTTAAATTTATAAAAAAATCCCTATTTTTTTAATTGGAAAATAATCCTTCAATATTGTACTGTATGATTTAAACTAACTTTGTCCCAAAAAAATCATAATAATATAAATTTAAAATAAAAACAATTTATTTATTTTCTTAATATTATTTTCACATATTCCACATATAAATAATAACCAGAATTAATATGAAAAATATTATTTTATCCTCATAGAAATATATAATTAAGAACAATATAAAGTATTTAAAATATTACAATTTTATTATATAATAAATAATAATTACTTCAAAATATCAAATAAAAAGAATAATTATTATCAATAATAAAATATAATTTTTATCTTAATATTTAATTTTAATAAAAATATATTTTTATCTTAATATGTAGTTGTTATTAATAATAAAATATGGTTATATTTATATTAAC
>JANKOD010000191.1:8244237-8256438 GCA_026284645.1 Erythroxylum acuminatum
CTAAAATGTAATTATTATCAGTGATAAAAATACAGCTATATTAATATTAACAACCAAACAGGTTTTTGTTTGTATTTAAAAGAAAAACAGAAACAAAAAAATCGAAAACGAAAACCGAAAACTACAACAAAAAAATAGAAGTAGAACCAAACCGCCCCTAACTATGCAATGATATTCACAACTTTGGCGAGTGATATGGAGATTTTTAATTCTGTAATGTGTTTTGACACTATTCTAAATTTTTAAAGATGATTTACGGACCCAAAAAGCAGGCAAGTGGGGTAGCTACATTTTGACTTACATTCCCTTCCTCGCTCAAGTCAAAACTTGAGCAACCCCTAAGCCCCACGATAAAAGTCAAGCCTACTCGCTAGCTTTGGTAAATTTCATTTTACCATTGTACTAGACTTCCCAAATTACAAGGAATCTTACTCCGGAGGGTCTTCTAATTTCTATTTTGAAATTATTTTTTTTCTAGCTACACATTATTATTTTCGTTATTATGTAAAACCATATACATAAAACAGTCTTTTTCGAATCATCATTTAAAAATTTTACTTTTATTATTTAATATATAATCATTATCAATAATTTTAGATATAATCAACATTGAGAATGACTCAAAATTATTTTTCATAAGATTGATAACATTATTAGTTCAAATTGATCTGACACAAAATTAATGGATTAAGTTTAAATTGATATGAGTTCAACAAAATTTAATTTAGAAAACTACAAAAAAAAATGTAATCTCAACTTGAATAACTTGAATCTTACATTTAAAATAATGTTATTTTAGAGGCAACTCAAATATATTAATTTTTTGATTTATAACTAACATATTTATTAGTTCTTTCCATTTATTGTTTTGAGTTGCTTTTCATAATATTAATATCAATTAGAGTAACTTATACAAATATTAATCAATTAATTTTATTTTTTAAAACATTTTTTAATGCATATAAGTATCACAAACCATATATGACTAACATTTATTTAGGAACAGTTTAAACATGAATTTTGTTGAAATATATTAGAAACTTTGACAAGTCAAATCAAAAGGTGATGTAATATATGAGAGTTGTATACAAAATATGATAATTCTAGTTTTACTTATCTTATATAAAAGTTACGAATATTCTTATTTTTCTACAAATTATGTATAATGTTATGGAATTAACGGAAATCCTTTTATTGACTTCTAACTCCTAAATTCAGGTTTAGGGCTTCAATACTATAATTTCACCTTGACAAAGATTCAAGTTGATCTGAAATAGGCCGAAAGTAACATAAAATTAAAATATATCTAATTAAAAATGAAAAGGAGTTTTTTACAAGTTTCGACCATATACATTAACTTTTAGAAAGATTAAAAAATAAATATCCGAGTTAAAAATTCACAGATACAAATCTATATTTGCAGTTTATAGTTTTACGTCTGCTTTTCTGTTGTAGTTTTTAGTTTTGTTTTATGTTTTATTTTTCTTTTAAATAAAATAAAAATATATTTGGTTGTTAATATTAATATAATTATATTTTTTTATTAATAATGATAATTATATTAGAAAATTTTAAAAATAATTTATTTTAATTTATTTTAGTCTCATATATAATTTTTATTAATAAATTATTTTATTTTATTAATTAAATAATTTATAAATTGATATTTATTTTAATATATTTCAATCATTAAATCAGATTTTATCTGAAATGCATATATTTAATGATGTTGTAAATTTAGTTATATTTATTAAAGTAATATTATTTAATGTAGTTATAAAAATTAAATAAATTATTATATGAAGTTAAATATTCATAATTTTTATTCATAATTAATTTTAATTAATTAAATATCTATTATTAAATTAAATTATTCATAATTTTATTAATAATTAATATGATATATAATTAAATAATATATATTTAGTTGAAAATTAAAAATAAATCAGATTATTAAAAGAAATAAAAAAACAAAAATGACTTTTTTATAAATTTTAAAAATTGGAAGAAACCAAAGCCAAGATTACAAACCAAAAACTCAAATAATAAGATATTTTTACTAAATTTAAAAATAAAAGAAAATTAAAAATATAAATAGAGCTAACGGTCGGTTATTTTCAATAGATTTGGAAGGCACAATCTCACCATTTGTCACTTATGTAGATAGGGAACCATCATTTTAATGATTTTTTTTATAGATAATGTAATTGGTATTATCTAAATTATTTTTGCATACTTTAAATCATTTGGTGGTATATAAGAATATTTAAACAATATTAATATTATGATGGTCATGAAAGCCATTGTTTTATGTTTGATTATATGACCTCTTTTCTTTTATGTACATTATATGTAATTTTCACTTACTATAAATATATTTACTCTTTAAATAGTTTAAAATACCTTATATTATTCAAATTTATTTTTATTGAATTATTTCAATATAATTCACTATTAAATTGAAATAATTATATAATTTCTGCCATGTATGTAAAAATTAATTATATAATATTCTATTTTAAAATAATTCAACAAAAAATTAAGTTAAAACTTTTCTTATTATTTCTAATACTACTATGTGTTTTTAGGTTATTTAAAATAATAAAAGTAGCTCTAGAAATAAGTAAACCACAAGGGAACCTTTCTATTTTAGGCCAATTACATTTGTTCTTTTTTCCTTTCTTTCTTACAAGTATTTATATAACTTGGTGTTTTAGAAGATACCAACCGATAAGAGTATGTCACACAATTATATAATAAAAGAATATTAATAGTCATCGTACTCAGCGCACAATATTGGAGATGGTCATAATGTAGGTAGTCATAGACATAGATGCAGGCAGAAAGAAAAAAGCCTGGGTTTTGAGTTTACTAGTGAAAGTTGTCTCGTAGAGGAGCTGCTCACACAGACATAGATGCAGGCAGAAAGAAAAAGAGAGAGCACGTACCTGGGTTTTGAGTTTCCTAGTGAAAGTTGTCTCGTAGAGGAGCTGCTTACCGTAGAATTTGTGGTCAGGCCCTATTTTTTGGTGACTTAAGTTAACCAGGAGCAATATGAAGGCGATTACGGTGTTGGGTTACATGCAAATCTTTGTCAAATGACTAGTCCCTTGCTTTATACCTCACATTCGTCATTTGTTCGACCTTAAAATTTCTCTTTTATGGCTAGGAATTGACAGACAAAACTACTATTGACATGTCCTTGACTAGCAGGAGTGGTCCCTTATTCGTAGAAGATTTAACATTATGCTAACTCTGCTGTCTGCTCTATAAGCACATAACTAAATTGAACCTTAATAATAACCAGAAGCCTTTCATCCGCACCATGTGTACAAAACTGAATGGCCGCTAAATCACCAACTGCCAGCTCAAGCTAAATCAAGCTATCCTGTTAGTACGATATATAGCCGTATGCTAGGCCTCAAAGTTCACCATACTTTCTCCTTATTTCGGCGACTGCCTAAAAAAATTGGAAACGACGTAGTAAAGATTTTCAAGTGTACTCGTGTGCAAAACATATCCAATGCTCAAACTACTGAAGATACCACAGCTATGTTTTGTACCCTACATATTTTAAAAAAATCCTCTTTAATTAAGTTATTTTCCAGTCCTCTGACCCTTAGGTAATACCATGATACTTGAGTAAAGGAGAAATTTACATAAACAAAAAAAGAAGAAAAAAAAACTATAAAATGACGTCGGTTAAGGAGCTTTTGGCTGAATGTATCACTATTAATTTGTCCACCGTACATTTCTGCAGCGAAATTTATGCCGCAACCCAATTTACTATCTCTAAACTAGTCTCTCGAGTTTGAAAATTCTCACCAACTAATGTTCCCCTTAGAGCAGCCACATTTGTCATCTGCCAAATTTTCTAATACATACCTAGATGACCGCAGTAAGTTATATATGCAACTTCAAGAAGAGCCTATGGATCATAATCAAGGATAGTACTAAAACTTCTCTGGAATTTGTAAACCATTGTTGTAACAAAATATACGCTGCTACATCAGATTGTATATATCCATATACGTCGTTTCACTTTTATTAGTATTTTTACTTCTTTTATTAGTTTCTTTTCCTAGGTAACATTTTGTTTTTCTGGACTCAGCAAACCATAATCCATTATGTACCTTCAGACAACTCACTAACTATCTAGTACAGCAAGGTAGTAATTGCTGACATTCTTTTGCCATTGAGCATATCTCTTTTTTACCTCCCTAGATTTTTTAACCTAAAACGATACCGGCTTAATTATGTTGCGGATGATGCTATTGGATTACTAGTGCAATAGGTGCTAGGAAATGTTAAAGAATCACAGGGCCACATACGGTTACATTGCTTATATCTAACAGACAAACGGCATATATTCACTACTGTTTGAGGTTGCACCAACTTTATCCATGTATTGTGGTATCGGAGATACGTATACTACATGATTCTTTTTGAAGCTCAAACCTATAACGGAGTGTAAGAAAGGAGAGACCAAAACTAGACTTCTGTCCGTAAACCGCTCAAGAAGAACAATAATTTGATCTTGTAGGTCATGTTTCTTTGCATTACTTTGAACGTGATAGACTGATATAGTGTAAACTGCAAAGAGTTCTGATTGGGTGTTTTGTTAAGCTATAACTTCTGAGTCCTGAGTCCTAACTAAATGATCTTCAAGGTCGAACAGACAACGAAACAAAGGTTAATCTGCAAAAGACTGCTCCCTTGACAAGCATAGCATGGAATCCACTCACCCGGGTACGATTCAAATTACGGAAAACATCCATCATCTCCTCTTGCCCTTGATTTTCGGTGCATAGAAGAGAACCCACCTGAGAAGATTTGAATAAGGTCACGTTTAAAAGGTCTGAAAAAGAAAATATCATAAACCGAGAAGTTTGGAAAACAGAAACTAAAAGAATTATGTAAAGAAAAAGCCAATTAGAAATACCAATACTATAGCAATCTCACCTTTGTGCGAGTTGTAATCCAAAAACTGGCGTGGGAGTGAGGTTGGTGTAGTAGATGATCGAGGACTGGGCTTGATTTTTATAGAGATGAGGTGAAAAAAGAGAAAGGAGAGACTTGAAGGGCGGCAGTGGTGTGTCCTTTCGTGTGTATCTGCTACATTCGACACGTGAGAAGCTTTGACTCACGGGTGTGCGAGGGGTGGATGTGAATTGTTTCGTCTTAACAACCCCCTCCCCTCCCCCTGCGGTTTTCATTTTCAACCACAAATTCTATCCAAATTAACTGTAAGTTAGAATTTATGGAATTAATTGATAAGAATCATTAAATTTGTAGAGTTAATGTAATTAAGAATAAATTTATTTAACTATTAATCCCAATTTTCCGGGCCGGGTTCAAAATATGCTATACTTATGTAATCCATAATTGCTTGGAGTAGATGGAAAATGGGGAGACTTGGACGTGAAAAGTGAGTTGGAATAAGAAAGCAAAGAAGAAGCAAGGGAGAGGTTAGCTGTCCTCGTGGTACTTAATAGACCGATGTTGTTCTTGTCTCCAACTCCGCATGATCCCACTTCCCATCTACCTTCTTCCTCCTCCTCCTCCATTCTCCCCCATTTCTCTCATATTGTCATATTATACACGTACGCGCATTTATTTATAATTGTACAACGACTTTATATATTTTTATCTTTTACTAGAACATTTATTTTAATCATTTAATATATACGGTACCCTTTACCTCTTCTTCGGGATGGCCTTATCTTCGATATCATTTCCTGGTGAATCTCAAGACCAGAAAGACTCGTTACTGAAATCAGAGCCAATAGTGGAACACTATCTCTTTCAGAAGTAGTGTGTAAGTACACCTAAAGGCTATCCCATCTGCACCAATGGGGTCGAAAGTTTGTTTCTTATTTTCTTTTAAATTAAGTGAGGCCCAGCGGTTGTTAGGTGAGCTAATTAGAAAATGGCAACTCCCCTTTAAGGCATTACAGGCCAAAGTGTAGCTAAATAAGCCGGCATACATAATTATAGGAAGTGAAAGAAATATGACAGGTTGTTCTAGACCGGAAATTTATAATTTCAAGATTTGCATTATCTTATTAGTTTAAGATCTCAGTATCGAGTCAGCTCAACCCACTAATTTAAGTTTCATTTTTAGGTGAGGCTTAGGCATATGCTCATACGCTCATACGCTCATATGCTTATTTTAGTTTTTGATGACTTCTCTTTGGATATCAACTCTTTATCATGTACGATGGATTTGAAACCTGCCAAATAACCTCCTCTCTGTCTCCGAATTATGATGCGTACAAACACGATGGACATTAACAGAATTCAGGGAATACATTTTCACGAACTTTCCTTCTTACTTGTGTTGAAAGATGCCCTTATACCATTTGGTTTGGAGTAAGTCTTAAGACACTGTAATTTAGATTGCCACTGAAGTTTAACACCCAAGTCACAAGGTTTTTTAGTAAAAATTCATACAATAATGGCATTGAGTATTGTTCAAAAATTTACTGTCGAGAACAAAACAAGGATAGGATTTAATTTAATAATTAATACTTTGTCATTTTATTAAAATGTTAGTAATTTCAAAAACTTAATTGCCTATTTTTCATAAAATTTAAAAAATGACTTGTATTTAAAAAACCTTGCTGTTAACCTTTAAAACATATTTTAGACTTAACAATTCAATTAATTCATGTAACATTTTGATTATCAATAGTTTTTTTAATTTTTATTATTCTCAATTAGTAATTGAGATTTTAAGTTTTGATCTGCAATTGTAATTATTCGATTGTAATCGGACACAATTTTGTAACATTCAATTCACAATTTAAAAACTTGATAATAACAAATAGTAATGAAGCCAACAAGTCTGCTACCACATACATGGTACGTCAAAGAATCACTGAAAAGAAACATTGAACCTCGATACTTGTTTCCCTATATATTTTCTCCAAAGAAAGTACGAAAGAATTTTATTTTTAATATTTCCATCGACAATCGCTTTTGTGGGACCATGAACTTATTATCAATATGTAACGATGAATCTAATACTTAACATTTGAAGTGCATCTGTAGTATCAATAATGTGGTTTTCATGACCTCGGTCATCTAGGCTCCTAGGTTATTTAAATATTGATATTATTATCATCTATATATACATTGGAAAGAGGAATTATTATCAGGTAAGATGAATTATGATGTCATTCTATTACTTCAGCCGTAAGATTATGGTTTAAATTGGACAATTGTTCTAAAAAATTATAGTAATTAATCAAGGTGATTGACTATTTTGAGTTATATAATATTATTCATTATATGTATAGTATTCTTGTCTTGTCCATTACTTTTGTGTTACGCATTTGCTTTCTTCTCTAGTATCACTTCTGGTTCTGTCTGATCTTAATTGGGCCGGACGTCGCTGCATGGATCCATGATTCTGACTGACTTTAGCAACAGAATACCTGCAAAATAGCACAAGGCATGCCGGGGGTTAATCACCGGCAGGTCCCTCTGACGCTCAAGTTAGTCTTTTGGTAGAGGTTTTGGTAGCTAAGAACAGAGAAAATCAGGGTTCTAATGTCGTACTTGTATCATGGCAAAGTAGTACCTTATATAAGGAATAGCTGCTAGGTTTAGGTCATTATCCCAGAATGGGCCGACCTGCTCACAGGCCGTTCCAGTCTGAGCCTGGACCTAGCACGACCGACCCAACCAACTTCATTTCGTCATATATATATATATAATTTAAAATCAATAACAAAATTTTGAAAAAGATAATCTAGAAACAATTAGGGAGTGAATTTTAGTTGTTGTAATCACGTAACCAAACTCCCAAAAGGGCCCAACTATCCTTCCCTTTTACATTTTAGATGTTAGAGCTCACTCTTGAGTGTCCAACCTTATTTTAAGACTTTTAGTGATCGTAGATGACTTTATGGTTTGTCTCTTGACTTACACGACTATATAGATCAACTGTGTAAGTCTCTGTAAAGGTGTCAAGATACATGACTGTGTGTAGAGATTGTGACCTAGTGTGCTATAAAAGACTCTAGGCTTGGATGACTCTTCATCAGTGGATAGAACAAGGAGAGATCTTGGATGATGTAGCGGATAAGATCACATTTATGTATATATCAGCTCTAAAAGATAAAGAATATATGGGAGGATCAAAGATAGTAGAGTTCTTTATAGATATGAATGTATCATTCCTAATTAAATATGATATCTTATCTTGTTAGTTGGGACGTAAATAAATCATGTCAGAATAAAGATGTTCTCCTATTGAATAATGTGATGTAATATGATAAGGATAAGATGTGATCTAGTTAGTTCAGTTCAATTATGACTATGAATTTTAAAGCTAAGGGTGCCTATAAATAACTTATTTGAGCCTTGTTCTAGGAGAGAAAGAGACTAAAGTCAAAACGTCCAAAAGTGAGGAAAAACAGAGAGAGAGTAAAGAGAGTTGGATTTTCATCCTTGTTTAATTATTTTTGGGATTGGTTTGAGGGTTTGTTGATTCTGATATCAACTTCGGTTTCAATCTTGAAACTTTGTGAGAAAACTTATTATTGTGGGAGGTGAGAGGTCAATTTTTTCCCTACAAATCCTTAGTAAGTTTAGTGGATTTATTTGTTGGTTTGTCCCGTGATTTTTTCCTCTACACTGGAGGGTTTTTCACATTAAATCTTGATGTTTTTTTTCATCGTTTAGTTTATTCTCATATTGTTTTGCTACTGCAACTTGAAGAGTTCTTTTTTTATCATTAATATTTGGTTTATTTTTTAAAGAGTTGTGTATTTGTCTCTCAACAAGTGGTATTAGAGCCGTTGTAATGGAAGGTGAAAACAACTTTATGGTCAAGTTAGCATCATCAAATTACTCAATATGAAAGCCAATGATAGGGAAATTTTGTATTTTAAGGATCGCTTTGATCCTATTGATGTGGACAGAGGTGTGAAGGATGATGTTCCTTCAAAATTGAAAAGATGATAGACAAAGAATGGAAAAAGATGAAGCAAAAAACTCAGGACGTTATTAGACAACAGATTAATATCAACATACCCAACCATATGTCTCAGGAAATAGATCCTTTTGAGCTATGGAAGAAGCTATAAGGTCTGTATAAAAGGAAAAATGCTTATAACAAGGCCTCTCTAATTAAGAGGCTTGTGAATTTGAAATTGAAGGTTGGGAAATTAGTTTAGGAACATCTAAGTGATTTCTAGATGTAATCAACAAGCTTACTACAATGAAGATAATTCTTGACGATGAGCTTCGAGACTTGTTCTTATTGAGTTCTTTATTGGATAGTTGGGAACACTAGTGGTGATCATTAGCAACTCAATTATTGAAGAAGTTCTCTTTTTGGATGTAATCAGAGAGAGCATGTTTAGTGAAGAAATTTAAAGAAAGGAGAATGGAGCTGACATCGTGTATGATTTCGTGACAGAAAGTAGGGGAAGGAATAAGAGTAAGGGTCCCAATGGTTGTGGCAAGCCTAAAAATAGTTCAAAGTCTAAAGGTGACAAAGATGTGAAGATATGCCACTATTAAAATAAGCCAGAACACATTAAGAGGTTCTGCTATAAGTAGAAGAGGGATTAGAAAAAGGAAGCTCATCAGAATAATGATGACGAAAAGAGTACAGTTGTAACTGCTTCAAGAATGGAGGTGTCCTTAATTTGTGCAACTAGTGAATGTTTCCCTGTCATCAAAATTGGCTCTGAATGATTGATTGACATGGGAACATCTCATCATTGTGTTACAAATAAGGAATACTTCTTAAGCTACAAGAACGGAGATTTCGGGAGTGTAAAGATGGGAAAATAAAGTTTCATTATGGGTGACATCTGAGTTCAGACAAACATTGAATGCTTATTGAACTTGAGAGACGTATGAAACATCACTAATCTAAGGCTGAATTTGTTATTAACAAATTTCTAAAATAAAAAAGGATTTAAGTACACTTTTACGGATAGGAAGTGGAAACTGTCCAAAGGCACAATCACATTTGTTTAAGAAGAGTTATGTTGCTCGTTGTATAAGACACATTTAAAGGTGTATTGTAGTGGAGAAGTATACATAACCAAAGAAGAACCTTCACCAAATCAGTGGCATCAATGATTAGGATACATGAGTGAGAAGGGATTAAAGTTGCTGGTTGGAAAATCCCTTATACCAGTTAAGATTTCACAATAGCTTAATCCTTGCGATCATTGTTTAATTAGAAAGCAGCATAGAGTCTCTTTTAAGAGAATATTTGCAAGGAAGTTAGAGTTATTGGGGTTGGTGCATCCAGATGTCTGTGGCCCTATTGAGGAGGAGTCATTAGAGAAAAACTTGGGTGTACATGCTGAACTTTAAGAGTCAAGTGTTTGAAACTTTGAAGAAGTTTCACGTTATGGTAGAAAGGAAAGATGAGAGGAAGTTAAATTGCTTGTGAATAGACAATGGAGGGGAGTATAACTTTTAAGGTGTTTGAAGAATACTGTATATTGCATGACGTCAGACATGAGAAAATTGAACCAGGGACCCCACATCATAATGGGGTTGCTGAAAAGATGAATAGAACTATGGTGAAGAAGGTTCGTTGCATGCTCTGAATGTTTATATTCCTAAAGAAATTTTGGGGGGGGAAGCAGTCCCATCGGAGGTCTACCTGATAAATCAAGCTCCCTCAATTTCGTTGGATTTTAAGATCCTTGAGAGAGCATGGATTGGTAAGGATCCCACATATCATCATTTGGGAGTTTTTGGCTATGAGGCATTTAGACATGTACCCAAGGATCAGAGGAAAAAAGCTTAACTCAAAGTCTATACCTTTCATCTTTGTTGGATATGGTGGTGATCAGTTTGGCTTCAAACTTTATGACATAAAGAAGCAAAAGGTGGTTAAGAGCTGGGATGTGGTGTTCTAGGAGCACGAGAGAGGTATTGATCTTCTAAGTAGAGATAAATCATCACATTGCGACTCATTAAATGACATAGTTGGTTTTTCACCAATTCCTTCGACTATTGAGTAGTTTATAGGTGAAGAAGATGACGTGTGTGATCAAGCACATATTAGTGGTGATCAGATACATGAACTGTTTGAACTACATCTAGAAAACACTAGAGATGAATCCATTGAAGGTAATGAGCTGGGGGAGCAATGGGATATAACAACTAATGAAACACAGCTTCGAAGGTCAACAAGAGAGAAAAGGCCTTTTAGAAGGTACTTAAGTTCTGAGTACCTGTTACTTACTGCTGAGAGAGAACTTGAGGATGTGCAAGAGGTTGCATTTTGTGAAGACGTTATATATCAATGGTTAAGGTTTGTGATAGAAGAGCAACAATTAATGTTGAAGAACATTCATACGGATTTGAATGGTGCTGATATGCTGACTAAAGTGGCTCTCAAAACCAAGCATGAGCTTTATTGTAAGCTTGTCATGATGTATTTTAAGTAGATGATATAGAATAACATGTCTTCCCTATATTTAGGCTAGAGGGGTGTTGGATTGAAAAACAATAGCATACTAGATTTGGTTAAAACAGTAGATTTCAAAAACTTTTTCCGAAATCAAAACGTAGTGGAAGCATAATAACCAAATCAACATGTTTAAGCCATACATGATATGGTATAAGGAAAATAACAAATATAAGAACAAGAAGGAAATTATACCGACTCTTTGCTCTAACTTTAACTCCTCATTTTTGTATCCTCTCTTTATTAATGTATCCTCTTCTCGTTACTGTATCCTGGACCAATCCGATCTACCATTTGTTCTCCTTGGACAACTTAGTTAACAAGATCCTTTGGTGGGAAAGGAGAATACATCTTGAAGAGATTTTCCTTAGTTGAAAGAAGCCAAAAATGAGACTCTTTTCATTCAATTTTCGACTAGCTCATGCAAGAGAGGAGAGAGTGAGTCAAACATGCAACAACCCCTTTTCTTCTCTCTCTCAATTTCGGTTAAAGATGAAAGAAAGAAGTGAAGTGCATCCAATGCATCACTTCATTCTTTAATCAATAATAAAGAAGCCAATAAATGAGACCCTCTCATTTGTTTAAGATGGCTATATGAAAAGACCAATAATCTAAATGAGACCCTCTCATTTTCAGTTATTAGATGAAAGAAGGGAGAAAGTACATCAAATACACCTCCTCCTTCTTTAATCAAATGAATGCTAAAAGGTTACATGCCATCATTAAAAGACAACCATTAAACCATTTAA
>JANKOD010000191.1:8287653-8304183 GCA_026284645.1 Erythroxylum acuminatum
AACTAGTCCAATTGTCACTCAATCACTAGGCCATTTGTCTCATAATTTCCTAAGCCATTTGTCACCCAATTACCTAAGTCATTTGTCACTCATTCTCCATTGTCACATGTCACTATTTCATAGGCCTAGTGAACCTAAATGTCCATGTATCAATTTTTCTTGCCATTTAACATTTTTCCTAGTCTAGGTGCACATATCAATTCATCAATCTCACACTTATAACAATAAATTATAATTTACTAATTATAGTCCATCAAACCAAAATTCAAGACATGTTCAATGCACAATCACGCAATCACATCATAATTATTTAAAATCTTTCATACCTCGGAATAAGTCAATTGAGTGCATATATTATCTTTGCAATGTTTTCTAAAGTATAATTCATGTGTGTATGCTTATAGTATGCGTATGAGCGAAATGCACGTCATAAATGATATGACTCATATGAGTCAACAGTCTAATACTTTAACCCTAAGTAAGTTTTGGAAACAGGCTATTACATCTTCACTTATGTAAAGGAGGACTAACAAGTTAATACACACTTAAGTGAGAGGATAAGGGGACTAGAAGTGTTCTGGAGTTAGAAAGAAGTGTTCTTGAGTCTTGTTCATGTAATTTTTGCAATTGTTGCATGAATCTAATTACATGCAATAATCTTGATCTATCTCTCCATTTGAGCATCTACTTGAACTCATCTAGTTTGGTGCTCTAACCACCCTTACACATTGCTTCTTCTTCATCCTTGTGTGTTCTTAAGTGATCAAGGAAGGTGTTTGGTGTTTGCTACAACTGAAACAATGAAAAGATTAAAGAAAGGAGGAGTATTATCAGAGGTGCAAGTGCTGAACTTTCATGTTCTTATTATCTATATATGCATGCATCTAAGATTCTAGAATTTTAGGATGTTATGGGGTAGGAATTTAGATTCTGACACTTCTGTTGCCTTGTTGTGCATATGATGCATGAATCCACGGCTCCCTAACATATTAAGTTATGTATGGTTTGATGGAAGGTTGTGTATCAACCCGTGCATCTCCCATAACCGTAACATTTACTATAAAAAGACATGTTCAAGGGAAAAAATAAGAAGAATACATACAAAGGCATTCTGAAACTCTCAGGGGTGAATTAAGCAGTAATTTTGATCTAGAGAAGTGGAAATCACGAACAATTCATAGAAAGATCCAAGAGCATACAAAATCAAATGTCTACTTGTAAGAATATTCGATAGGAGATGATCAGGGAGATTTAGAATTATAAACATGTTACTTTCTATTTGTCTTTCTTTCTATTATCGTTTGATTTTGTTTCCCATCATATGTAACTAAACTCCTTTAGTTTCTAGGTTAGATGACCCTTATGTTGAAACTTTAACATATTTTGATTCTTTTATTAATGCAATTAGTTTGATTGATATATTATAATCTGATTATGTGTTTTACTTATGTTCTAATAAATACAAAATATTAGATCATAATATGATTTAATAACATAGGGATTGATAAATCTTTGTTTGAATAGATCTACCATAATTAGAAGGAGTTGATTGCAACCTAAAGATAAGATGACATAAATCTTCTAGATTAGATTCAAACCTAATAGAGGGATTCACAAATCGGCAAAGCAATCCTATAAGCTTTAACTTGAGTAATTTGGTTGAAAACCTTATGATTAGTTACTATTAGGCTCAAGGTCCACTATTAGCATACCATAGGAATCTCCACGGTCTAATAAATCAATAAAACAATTGCATAATAAATGATCAATCTGTTAAGGGTTTTAGGAGGATTCAAAACCTAGATACTAATTTTCCTATATTGATAGTTTACTACGTGCTTCCTTAATTCTCTGACTCAAATCTTGTTACCCATTTATTTTACTTACTTTAGTTTTATTTTCTTTTAGATTAAAAATCAAAACTAATTTCATAGACTATATAATCGAATAATAGTAATTATTAGTACTCACAGTCCTTGTGGGATCAACTCGTACTTGTCAGTAATAGATATAACTACATGGTGCACTTGTTTTACATTTCAATATTGACACACTTAAGAGAGTCAATCATTTACTCCTCTCCGACATCCATAGACAACTATTGTTTGTCATCTCCTCCAATAAATCATGTGTTACATTTATTGTCTTCCTCATAATAAACTATAAGCAACTGTGTCAGCTTGTGGCTGGATTGACTCTATTGTAGAAGGTTTATAATAGGAACTCCCTAGGTAAGTTATAGTGTAGCCAACTCTTTTGCAACTCCTTAAATCTTTCACACACTTTGTAATTTAATTCCCCTCCCTTTATTGGAAATTTATTATCTCCTTAATGATCTATGTGGTTTTCGTTAAGGAAAAGTATTTAGCTAAAAATCTTGTACAAATTGGTCCCATGTCATTACTTTTTCTAGGTTAAGATAATTCAAACATGCTTTGGCTCGATCTTTAAGCATGAATGGAAATAGCATCATCTTGGATACACCTTCTAATAACCATCATATATAAACGTATTATATTTCTACAAAAAAAATTGGCCAAATAAGCATTAGGTTCCTCATTGGCCAATCCATAAAACTGGACTTTGGTTTGTAGTATGTTCAATAAGTTTGGTTTAATTTTGAAATTATTTGCCTGCACTAGTGATCTTGGGATCACTTGTAGATTAGCCTTGAACCCTAGCGCCATAAAGTCTATGGGGTTCTTTGTTGTCCTCTTTGGTTCCCTTATTCTTTCATTTATATTTCTATAACTTCTTGGTATCTTGCTTTTCAAATCTCCCTTCTTACTTACTGATGTTAAAAACTTATATATCTTTGAGTTTGCTAGAACTCCTTGTTGTTCTTGTGTTCATGACCTTTAATCACACAAGAAAAGTGTTAAATTCCTTAAAGTAAAGTAACCCAAATTGCTATAAATGATAAATTTACAATCCCCAGCAACAACACCTAAAATTTGTTTGTTTGATTTTTTAAAATCTATTTATACCGAAAGTATACATGTCATATCTTTATAGTATAAATAGTATAGAGCCTGTAAAGATTATTATTAGACAGCTAAAATTTTCTTTAACACTTTATTGAAGGTAAACAATATAATAATTGTAGCTAGAAAATAAACTAAACCAGAGAAATTGACAATTAAACAATTAATAAAGCAACAGTGAACTTATGATTAATTAATAATAACAACTTAGAAATTACTTATTGTTTTCACATCACCTTCTAAAATTAATAATACTTGACCATAGATATATAATAGTTATGATTACCCTTTCTCAAGATTTAACTAAATAATCCCAATTAAAATAGATAACAATTGAATTGTGACCTCTCGATCTCTTAAAAATCTTCCTACTATCTAATTAGATTTGAAGCAATCACGTGGTAACTAACACACAATTAAGATCTCTTTTTCTATTAATATGATGTTTATACGTCTATTATGGTACTAGCTCTTACTATGCAACACAACACAGATATTTAAACATAATCTCTCGATTCAGATTAAGGATTAAAACAATAACTACCATAAAATATGTTTCTGTTGAATCACGAACAAAAAGTTTACAAAACAATTCAAGAGTAATTCCTAAAACAAATTTAGTGATATATAGCTAAAATAAATCCAAAATTGTTCATAATCAACTTTTTTAAAAACAAGGAAGAAAAGGAAAGGAAAGAGTATAAGAATGAATCTTAGATGTATTTTTCTTCTTGTGAAATTATGCAGCTTTGTTCATATGGAATTTTTGCCTCTTTGATCTCCTTGTTAAATGTTCCAACCACCTCTTCTTGTATTTTTATTTGCCTTAAATACTTCTTAATCCTCCTAGGGTTCTATCTAAGGTTTTCTCACTTGTTTATATTCCAAAAATATCCCCAAATCATCAAAAAATACAAAAAGAAAAAAGAAAACTCCCCAGCTGCTCTAGCTTCAATTCTCACAATCATAACAGTCCTCTTCCTACAGCTTCTTCTTCAACTTTTGTTGAAATTTCCTATCTCAACTCATCTAACTCTTCCTATAACTTCTTCTCTAATTTTTGTTGAAATTTCCTATCTCAACTCGTCTTCCAAACACATTAAATATCCTCTAAAACATGTATTACGATCAAATTCTTGCCCTAATCAACAATCATGAAACAAAACTCACAAAAACACCAAAAAACATAAATCTAAGTCTTAAACACATGATTATCACCCAAGAAAACATCTAATAACACATTCTACAACCTAGAAAACACACCTATCACTAATCCACCACCTATTTAGTGAAATAATTCATCACTAGTAGAATAAAATTATGACTTTTAGAAGAGGTTGGGTATATTTCACCAATAAGATTAATAGCCTAATCTCTAAACGAAATGGCTTAATTATATAGTGCAACTTAGAAGCATGAATTTATTATACCTTTCCATATTTTTGCCATTTTTGATAGCCTTTGGCATAGTATATACATTCTTTCAATATTAAAGGTTATTAGTAACCATGATGTCTTATGAGCCACTTCAGCTTTATGCCAGAATGATATGCTTTATACACTCCCTCAAGAATTTGTTTCATTAGTATTAATGATCGTGGCATCCTAAGGCACCTTAAAAGAAATCCATCACTGCTTTATCGAAATAAAACTCCTTCAATTTAAATCCCTGAAGCCAACACAAACTTTTATCATACCATTCTTCTTTACTACATATATGACATTAGTTAGCTGCTCAGTATATCTCACTGGTCTAATGAAACCTACCTTACATAACTTTTTGACTTCTTCTTTAGTCTTTAAATCAACTTCTTTGGACCATCGCCTAGGAGGTTATTGGTAAGGAAAAAATTCTAGTTTTATAGGAAGTCTAAGTTCCACTAACCTTCTATTCAAATTTGGCATGACAGTATGGTCCTAAATAAAATAACTCTTTGAATTCCTTCAAAAGCTCAACCAATTCCATCCTTATTTTTTGATCCAAATTCTTGCTAACAAACACTTTGTGGAATTCTCCTTAATCACCCATATTTACTTATTTCAGTGGTTCTTGATTTTGACTCCGAAAGTCAATAATCTTTCTATGAGCAAATTTTAACTCTTAGACACGAACCTTTCCCACCATTTACAATTCTTCTTCTTCAAATACCAACTCAAAATTTTTCACGTTTCTTCAATTCCTTGAAATTCTCTAGGCTTTATTTCATTTAGAATTTGATTTCTACTATTATAGCTACCATAACTTTTCTTTGTGAAAATCTAATCATCAAAGTTCTCTATATTTGGAACCTTTATTGGCCTATTAGTAGGCACGATGACAATTGTTCTTACCAAAATTTATGTTTATGTCCTAAAATTTCCTTTGTCTTTATTTTTTAAACACTCCCATAAGACACTTTCGAATTTAAACTGGCTTTGTATGATCTCTATAGAATTTTTTTCCTCCACAATGTTAGCTTTAGTACAAAAGGGCTATAAATATTCCTTGATAATTTCTTTCTTGTTACCTTTCTATAAGAACAGAAGTTGATGGGGAGATGAAGGAATACAAAAGTTATAGTGTATCCAATCTCTTTCTAATAAAATTTGATAATTAGCACGTGTGTCAATGATAAAGAAAGTGATTAATGAAGACTTTCCCTTATTGTGATGTTTGTAGGGAGAATTCCCTATACTTTGATAGTGTCACGAGTAAATGTGATAACAGATACCTCAATTCAGGTCTTTTTTTTTCCAAAAATTTCCATCATTTTGATTGGTACAATATTTACTAACTACCCACTATTAACCAAAACGTTTGAAGTTAGTTTGCCATTGATGTGGGCTTTAAATTATAAACGTTTTATATATTGAGTGGTGGTATCAATAGGCTTTTCTAGCACTACCTTTTCTAAAATTCCTAGTTCCACAGCCAATACATATACATTGCATTCTCTTTTCCCAGGCAAGGATTCCACCTTCGTCTTAAGAGATATTTTAAATGAGGCAAGGAGTTTTACAAAAGAAACAGTGCATGGCACCTGAATGAGAATTTCTCGAACTCTGACAAATTCATTGGGATTTTTATCTTGACTTTTAGGCTAGGCAAACTTCTTATGAAATCTAGGATTGTTTTGTTTCTTTTATCTCACTTTACCTTTCACTGGCAACTTCTACATGTTCTTTCTTATTATTTGGGTTTAAAGTAATTTCCTCAAAAGGTGTAGGTCTTATAAAGGGTGACTTCCTTGGGGTTGGCTTGTCCAATGTTAATGGCTTACTTCTTCCAAACCAGGCAACAACTTTTTTCATTGAAGCCTTCTCTTTTGTCCACTAATAAGATGGTGGTATCTGAGACAGTTGTCCATGCTAAAAAATTGGAATTCGAGGATTAAATTTTTTCTTAAAGATTTGAGTGAATTATGTTTTATGATTTGCCCTACAATTTTTAGTTTCTGCTGGATTATAGGAATCCATTGATTTTTGGTCTTAACATTAGCATTTAAACTATAATTGGGAACAAAAATATCAATAATTAAATTTGCAATTGATGCCAATTGATAATCTATAATCTTCAGCTTCCTCTTAGCATCCAATAGAAGATGTGTAAGAACTCAATTACATTAACAATTGCAACTGGTAAGAATGGATCTTCATCTATCAACATGGTTTGGTTATCTTCAACAAACAACATAATTCTTTTTTTGATTTTATCTTAGATAACATTCTTGAATCCCCAGTACGAATTCAGTGGGTGACTCCATGTATTATGGTACTTATAGTAGTCCCTCTTTCTGATGTCTTCCTTTGTGGGAATTCTATGCTTTGACGGTTAAGTAATCAATTTTTCTTATAACAAAAGATCACATTTTTCCTCTATTCTGGAGATGTCAAATATGTACTAAATCTGAGTAACTTGTATTTTTTCTAAATTCAAGAGATTTTCACTTTAAAGGCGGCAAACACAAGTTACAAGGATTTTAACTTTGGCCACTATTGAATCATATGAATTCAACTTCATAAAATAAGCACCAATTGAGCTTTTTTTTTTATGTCCTTCCCAAAGAAGATCTTCATATTTAAATACTATTATTACCAAATCATAGAAATTACAAAATTCTACACCTTGGAATTTTTTTCAAAGTTCAATATCGGGATTTCCTCTATGCTAACTTCACATACTTGATCTTTAGAGTACAATCCGACATCGACTTTTCATCTTCTTGAATCAGTTGGTAAACATGTCTATATTCTCGCAACTTTTCTAAGAAACTTTAGATAATTCAGTTATACGAAATTGATGTTTAGTTCTGAAAAACTTACTATGAAATAGTCTATTCATTTTCAGCCTACGAAAAGACATAATTCCTAGACAATAAAGCATACCGAAAAAAGGTTACGCTTGTCAATAAATTTAGAAACAATCTAAGCTTGAAAGTATGAAAAATTTATAGTCAACCAATTCTCTACACTAAATGGTGAATATAGCAATGTGCCATCTTCACCAGAAAACAAATTAAATTTAGGAATTATATAGCTACGGGGATAATTTGCCATCTTATATAACAACCAACCTACCTTAAACTAGGCCTATACAAAAACGGCTTCTCTAACAACTTCCATTTCAACTTGCAGTCTTATTTACAAAGGAGCAATAATACGATTATGATTTACATCCATAAGATTTCCCCCTAAAACTATAATGTAATCCATTAACATCAGCTTCCAAACTAAATCCTTGTCTATAAAGAGCTTGGGGCCTAACCACCTATTGGCCATTTTCTAAATTAATGTGCATAGGTGGAATGAGAACATCATTTATTTTGTAAGAAGAAATGTACTTTCGTTCACAAAAGAAGAAGCCAAGGGTATAACTTCACTTGCCAACTTCTATCACATTTGGTGCAAGATGCCCACTTAAGTCCTTTAGAAATCTGCCTTGCTAGAGAAGGAGAATTCTGTGCAGTAATATGTACTAAGGTGGTAAAAAGTTTTTCCAACTTCTGTGTTAGTATCTTGAATGCCTAAACTGTAAAGGTTGAGTTATACATCAAATTTGAAATCTCATTTATACGAACAATATCATTTTGTGTTGATGGTTTCAATGATTTTAGATTCTCATTAGCAAGAGACTTAACTGAAGGCGAAGCTGTCTTCTTAAGATTCCCAATCATTTAGAATACAAATCCTTCATTCCCAACTATAGTAGGGGTTTCTTCCTCCAGGGATTGAGGTAAAGCGATTTTTTCCATTCCTCGTACACGACATTATGTTACATTGGGTGTGCCATATTGTTAGTTGCTTATAGGATCAACTTCAAATTCGAGTATGTTAAGAAGGAATTCTCCTGACTTCTTATTAATGATATATGTGAGCTTCGAGAAACTTAAAAAATAAAATTCTAAGCTACCAAGATGCTAAAACGTGTTAAAACAAAATTAGAACTAAAAAAGATTATTTGATTTAGGCACAAGAAGAGTACAGGCTGCAAAGGAAATTTGAGGTAACTATAAGTAAACGGTGCAAAAGAAACTTGAAATAATAGCAAGATGTTTTTGTGGGAATAGTCTTATTATCTGCGTGCATATTTTTTGTCTGTCCCTTTGTATTTTGATACTAGTGAATTTATATAATCCTATCAACTTCAACTTCCTCATAGTTTTCCTAACTTTCCAGGCTCTAGTTAACTTCTTACCATACGTTGTTCTCCAACTTTTGGTCTCAATCATTTCTCTTTTAACTTCCCAACTTCCATTACTCTTTATCGTGTCTATTGCACGTTCACGCACATCTTCCACATTTTAGACTTTTTGCTACTCCACATGCCCGGTAATTGGCCAAATATCTTATAGGACATCCATTGTTTGGGCCTTTTTACTTGTAAGCCAAATAGGCTTAATTTTTCTTAGACTATGCATAACAATCAAATAGATTTTTATATTTATTAAAAAGGCAAAAGGTGAAACAAAAGACAAAATCCTAAAATATACCCAAAAAAAATCAACACATAATGATGTAACTTTTAATAAGAAAACTTGAATAAGTTGTATAATGAAATGTTTTGATTTCTTTTGGCAAATTAACTCAAAAGGGTTTACAGAATGACTTGGTATTCTGCTACTACGAGACACTTCATTGGATAATTATTCGTTGAATTAAAAATCACTAAAATACTAATTAACAAAATCTTAACAGGAAATCTGAGAACTCGGGTACATAACGAAATTGGGCCTCAACTTATGTGTATGACTTAAAATGGGCACCGAATTTGGACGCTTCTCAAGCCCACTCTCTATTACCTGACATCATAGCATGGGTGCTAAATCTCCAGCTTGGGTTAGTTTCATCACCTCTCGAATGTACAGAACTTAGAAGATAGGAGAAACAGGTCACTCTCTTTCTCTTGGCTTGGCTTCTATGCAGTAGTGAGTCTTCTCTCTGTCTTAGCTGGGTATATTTTGAATTTTATGTCTCCTTTTAAGATAAAGCTGTTTTCTTTGTTTAGGATTTAGAATTTGATGATGCCTGATTATGGGATTACACTTTGGCTGCTTTCTTATGCTTTGCCCTGTGAAACTCATGTTGTAATCAACTGTTTGCGAAATCGATCTTTTTTGGATAAAGCATTTGCCTATATTTGGTTAAATTGCGGACTATTGACTTATCCGATATAAAGTGCACAATAAGAGTTTTTGTCTTTAACTGCTCTCAAAGATTCCAACTTTCTGCTGTTCAGTGGTATTTAAATACGAACACAAAAGCTTGTACTTGTGAAAAAGGTTCTGCTTTCATATACATCAATTGGAAAGAAATAAAAAGAAAGTTGTTTGATTGATGCAAGGATAGTTGGTGATCATTGAGAAGTCTTCTCCACTGCAAATGTCCAGTGAAGTTCTGATTCCTGCGACATTTTCTCATTTCTCCATTTGGGTTATTCCCTTCTTATGAAACCTCGGTTTTTATATAGCATTGATTCAACTTTGATCGCATTGCATCATCTTTTCATTAGAAACTACCAAACAAGTCATGATTCATGTGAAACCAGTTTTAGACTCATTGCTCTTTCATTTATTTTCTAAACAACTGTGTAGTTTCTGTGGAGGCTAAATACCACAAGATTGAAAGTTCCAACACCCTTTTTTGGACTCTAGATTTGATGGCTCATGAGGCATCCACTGTAAACTCTGATTTTCAAATGTATGAATGAATCGGTCCCACCTGATATTGCTTTTCACCTTGTAGGCTTGGTGACTCCATGAATGTGTAAGCAGTTGCTGACATAAACTAAAGAGCTTTATGCAAAAACACAATGTTTGGGGTCATTTTTAAACCTTCGCTAACTCTACCAAGTGCATATCTAACTTCAAGGTTTGTGCACTTTATCCATTGCAAAGTTTCTGATAATTTATTGCATAATCTGGCATTCAAATGCTGTTTGGGTAATGTGGATTCTTGCAGGCGGCTTGTAAGCATGTCTGCAGTTGACATCAGAAGTTCCAGAGTATCCTTTGAATCTATGGTGATAGAGCCTCCTTCACATCCTACGTATGACCTAAAGGGCATCATAAAGCTAGCTCTTGCAGAAGATGCTGGTGATCGAGGTTCAGTTCATATCTGCTTGGATTTTCAAGTAGCATGTCAACATAAATCACCTATTAACTCATTAACAAACGTGATAAATTTTGTGGATGCATATTCTTTTGACACATGTTTTACTAAATTGAATGTGCTTTGACGTGTAGATAATGTAGGTGGTGATAAGAACTGAAATTACTTCTTTTTTCATCTCTGCATATGTTCATGTGCTTTGTGGCTGTCTTTTTCTGTCCCCATTTCCTATGGAGGTTTGGTGGCAGGTAGGAGGTTTGAGTTGAGGGAACTATAGGGGTTTGTAGAATTGCAACCCCTCAAAAACATTGTGCCAACCAGCTTTATTGCTGCTGCAGGAGATGTAACGTGTATGGCAACTATTCCATTGGACATGGAAGTTGAAGCTTATTTCTTGGGAAAGGAGGATGGTATAATTGCTGGAACTGCGCTTGCAGAGTTGATATTTCACGAGGTGGATCATTCTCTAAAGGTATCAACAGACTGCAATCTCTTTTTATTCTTGATATGTCTGTTTGCTTGGTAGTCTTAATGTGGATTTTACAATAGGTAGAGTGGTCGCGAAAGGATGGAGATTATATAAGTAAAGGGCTGCAATTTGGAAAAGTTTCTGGTAAGCTAAAGAAGGTGAAGGTGTAGAGCTAATACTTCCAACAATATTTGATAACTCCACTGAAATTAGTTTATTTCTATGCAGGAAGGGCACACAGCATAGTTATAGCTGAAAGAATAGTGCTTAATTTTATGCAGCGGATGAGTGGAATAGCAACATTAACTAAGGTTCTCCCTTTTTCGTTCTGATTTTATATAAGAAGCCAACTCGATTGTCATTAATTGTTGTTGCAATTATGATTTTGCACATATTAATGCATATGGAGAAGGTGGGCATAATAAAAATGTAGTCTAATATTTTCCTTTATGGCCAAGGCTTCAAATCCAAGGATAGCATACATCGTCCTAGCTGAAAAAAAGACAGGAAAAGCATAGTTTTGCACAGTCATTAATTTATTTTGATAACTGGTTCATGTTTAGAATTATTTCTGGTCATTTTGTTTAATAATTTTATTCCATGCTGTGTCATCCACATTTATGAGTCAAATTAAACAAGGCATACATGATAACTTGATTAAATTTGCTTGTTGGATGTGTTAAATGGTGATCCCTACAGGCTATGGCAGATGCTGCTCACCCTGCATGTATTTTAGAGACACGAAAAACTGCTCCAGGTCTACGTTTGGTTGATAAGTGGGCGGTGTGGATCACTTCTTTACTTGTTCTCCATGATGGTACTTTTTTCACTGAAATATATACTTTTATGCGACTCATAAAATTCTTACATTATAGGTTCTAATTGGTGGGGGAAGGAATCACAGAATGGGCTTATTTGATATGATTATGATAAAAGATAATCACATATCAATAGCTGGAGGTATTGTGAATGCCATCACAGCTGTTGATCAGTATTTGGAGCAAAAAAACCTTCAAATGGAGGTTGAGGTAAGTTCTGCAAATTTCATGGCCTGATTGCTGAGTTTTTGATAATGATTAGATTGGAGCTGGCTGGACATGAATCTCCAAAAGCGTGAGTAGTATATCTCCTCTTGGATCAATTTAACAATTCTCATCCCTTGACTTCCTACTTGCTCCCCAAAAAAACTCAATAAAGGTTGAGACCAGGACATTAGAGGAAGTAAACGAGGTATTGCAATATGCATCTCAAACAAAGTCTTCCTTGACCCGGATTATGCTGGATAACATGGTTATACCACTTCCAAATGGAGATGTTGACGTATCAATGCTGAAGGATGCTGTGGAACTGATCAATGGGAGATTTGAGACTGAGGTACTCACCAGCAGTGGTGCCTTTTATTTCTTCAATCAGTTGTCCACAGATGTTATAACAGCTGTCACTAATGCCTAATTTCTTGATTGTATATTTGTTCCTTCAATCTTGATAAAGTATGAAACCGGAACTATGAAAACGTTACATCTTTCACATGTGAAGATACAACAGACCATCTTCATATTTTATATGTTTCACGTGTGATACACAATATTTGTGTCTCCCTATGTATATGCTTTTATTGAAAAGTAATCTAATATATATATATATAGGTATTCCTTTATCTTGCAAGCATATTTCTCATATAAACTAAATTATTTCTTTCTTTGTTTCACCTTCATGTACTCGGTAGTTTACTTCAGCATAAAACTTCAGTACTTATCATTACTATAATTTTGGCTCTGTCAATGTGATATTTACGTGTCTATATCTTCTGTTCTTGATGTGGGTTTTAGATCTGCATGGTTTCTGATCTGTATGGATGAAACTTTACTCGGAAGATATTAGGGCCACTTACCATTTATTGTAGCTTCTGTTGATTGTGGGTATGGTTTTTCTTTCTGAGGCTGGAAATCATTTATAAGGATTAAGTTTTCTGCTGAAGAAGCTTTTTGCAGCATTGTATCTGGAATGGTTTGTGGTGATCAAAGCCGTTATTTAGGATCTTTTGGAATCTTGATACGCCTGACTTAAAGATAGCTATTAGTTATGTTGAAATAATTTTGCTCCTCAACTTAGGCTAACTACTGTCCATCTTTTGGGTGGTAATAGGCATCAGGCAACGTTACTCTTGAAACGGTGCACAAAATTGGACAAACTGGAGTGACCTACATTTCGAGGTAACTTATTGATCTGACTGTAATGCTTCCACTTCACTTCATCTCAATTAGCTGTATTTCATTCATTATGTATAGGGTTTTTTTAAATAATCTCTCTATATATGCAGTGGTGCATTGACACATTCTGTCAAGGCACTTGACATCTCCCTCAAAATTGATACAGAGTTGGCACTCCGAGTAGGAAGGCGTACAAAGCGAGCTTGATTTTTCTTCATAAGTTTCTTTGCTTGTGCTTATGTAATTAGGCAACCCTTGTAGCCCCCATTTATCTTTCCATATTACGAGGCGAAAGGGAATATCTTGTTCTTCCCACCTCCTTACTTTGTGACAAAAGGTTCCCGCCAATGATTAACCGATGGAGCTTAGTATACGGAGACGTTATGAATCACAGCACCTAGCCCACGTTGTAATTCTCTTTGCGAAATGATAATTTTTGCCAGATGGTGTGATAGGAGTAGTAAAGGTAGCGGGGAAATGGAAGAATGAGGGAAGCACTTTTATTGATAATAGAGTGCAAGAATCTTAAACACAATGCAGCCAATAGAATAATCCTTTCGAGCAGATCAATCTCCAAGTAAAATAACAATTGACAAATCTCAGATGATTTAACAACGACAGGTCTTAGGATATATATAGTAATTATATTAGAGCATTGTTCGCAAACAACTCAAGTAAATGCCTAGAAGATAGTGATAAGGGCTAGTGGGGAGTGACGTGGACTGTTTCACTCAATCAGGTGGTAGTACTTGACCAAATTTTCAAGAGAACGTACATACCTAACAGCTCAGCAAGCTGGCCTTGACAATCTGCTCTTTGTCATGTGCTTTCTTCTTCTTTTTAGAATAAGTCAACAGAGGAGTGGTGGTACGAGTCACATCAGTACTTCCTTCCTAGAAACTTGCCTTGTCCTCAAGACGAAAAGAAGGAAACTGACTAGCAAGAAGATCATAGTTCTCCCAACTAGCTTCCTCAAGATGCTGCTCGTGCCATCTAACCAAGAGTTCCAAAGTTGTGTGTCCACTCTCTTGAATTCAGCGGTGAGCTAAGATCTTGTCAGGTGTGAGTTCAAGCTCCAAATTAGAGTTAAGCAGAAAAGGAGCTGAAGGTATATTTGGTAGCTGGCCATGAGCTGGACGTAACCAAGAAACATGAAAAATGGGATGAATCTTTGCTGTTGCCGGTAATTCCAATTTATAGGCAATGGGTATAACCTTGTATGGCCCAAAAAAACAGGGAGATAACTTCTCATATTTCCTTTTGTGAAGGGAACGTTGTCGAAAGGGCTGAAGACGGAGAAATACGTCATCGCCAACTTGAAAACTCAGCTCCCTTCTTTTAGAATCTGCTTGGGTCTTCATACGAGATTGAGCTTTTAAGAGATTATTTTTCAAAAGCTTTGGCATGTTATCACAGGCAATCAACTGGTCTTCCAGGTCTTGAATTCGAGTTTCTCCTGGTACGAAGGGATGAATAGGAGGTGGATCTCGGCCATAGACTAAGATGAATGGTGTTGTGCCTGTGGAAGTATGAAAGCCAGTGTTGAAGGAGAATTCTGCCCATGGAAGGTAACGACTCCAAGCTATCGGTTGTTCATGAGAAAAACATCTCAAGTAGGCTTCCAAATAACGATTTACAACCTCCATCTATCTATCCGATTGTTGATGGTAAGAAGTTCCCATACGTAGACGAGTTTTACTCAACCAAAATAGTTCTTGCTAGAAAGCACTAAGAAGTATAACATCACTATCAGAAGGATAGAGCGTGGAATGCCATGGAGTCGCACTATTTCTCTGCAAAAGAGGCCAGCAACGAATTTGGCCGTAAAAGCATGAGATAAAGGTTAAAAAATGTGAATATTTATTCAATCAATCAACAACCACTAAAATGGTAATGAATCCACCCGATTTGGGCAGGCCAACGCCGAATTCGATTTGGACAGGTAATGGTTGCAACAAACTTGCTGGTGCCAAGGCTTCATACTTGTTCTTTTGACAGGTCAGGCAATTTTGAACAAACTCTCGGATATCTTACTTCATACCAGGCCAGAAATAATTGGATGAGACCCTTTTGAAGGTCTTTAGTTAACCACCATGACTTGCAGATAAGGTATCATGTGACTCAGATAGAAGCTTCTGGTGGAGAGTGAGACTGTCAGGAATTATAAGACGAGTTTTATGATATAGTTTCTGATTCACCAATTGAAAATCTGGATGAGAGTGGGGGTCTTGAGATAAAGATGACATAATCTCCTAGGTATATTGGTCCACTTGAAGAGCTTCCTGCAAATCTATGAAATCCAAGGGTACAAGTAACGCCAAAGCAAGAAAATCTACGTGTTGTGGGTGGCGAGAGAGTGGATCAGCTCCCTTATTTCCTTTTCCAGCTCGGTATTTAATTGAAAAATTGAAAAGGATCAATTTTAGGATGAGTCTTTGATGTTCATTGGTTGAAATTCGCTACTCCAACAAGTATTTGAGGCTGGATTGATCGGTTTGAACAGAGAAGTGTCGGCCTAATAGATAATGCCTCCATTTCTGTAAAGCAAGTACAAGGGCCAACAATTCTTTATCATAAGTAGACTTCAAACAGTTAGAGAAGGAGAAACCCTTACTGAAATAAGCAATGAGATGATCTTGTAACAGCCCAGACCACCCTCCTACAAATATTGTCTGCTTTAGGTTGCTCCTAGGGCTAAGACCCTCATGGTTTTGCTTTTCTCCAACCTGAAAAAGCACGTCTTAGGGAGAGAGGTATCCATACCCTCATAAGGCATACTCCGTTCTCCTCTCCAACCGATGTGGGATCTCACACTCTCCACCCTCTTAGGACCCAACCTAGCTGGTACAATGGCTCGAGTACCGGCTCTAATACCATTTGTAACAGCCCATACCACCCGACCACAGATATTGTCCGCATTGGGTTGCCCCTCGGGCCAAACCCTCACGGTTTTGCTCTTCCTACCCTTGGGAAAGCGCGTCTTAGAGGAGAGGTATCCATACCCTTATAAGGCATACTTTGTTATCCTCTCTAACCGATGTGGGATCTCACACTCTCCACCCCCTTGGGTTCCTGAAAAACAGTTTTAAATTCATTTAATAAAGGTTGTAGTTTAAGGTTATATTGGTATGAATCACCTGAATCAACACTCTTGGCAACCAAATACTGGAAGGTAGCTTCTACTGATGCTTTGTGTGAGACCCCTTGCAGCCTATATTTCTTCCCATTTAAATGAAAAATGAGAAACATCTCATTCCAATTAGCTTAGATAGTGTTTAGC
>JANKOD010000191.1:8319415-8336646 GCA_026284645.1 Erythroxylum acuminatum
ATAGTAACCTTTTATAATGTTTAGTAACACTTAAAAAATTGTTATCAATGATAAATTATATGTTATAAAATCATAAATTGTTACTTATCAAATTAAGAATCATAACATTTTAAGATATAATGTTATTGTAGATAGGTATTTTATAACATATTGTCAAAAGTGTTACTGTCTAATTTTATTGTATGTCATTTTTGTTGTAGCGTGGTTAAATCGACATTGGCCTGTATGCTGTAATAAAAAATTAGCACGTCTTAAAGAAAAGTAGCATGAAAACCGCCCTCAGATCCTCTGTCTCATTTTTTATGTCACAACCTTGTCTTATTTGATCTCCACTATTTATTTTTGTGGGTCCCACATAAGTAAATAGTTAAAATTAAACGGGACAGAATTAATACATAAAAATAGTACAGAGGATCCCGTGAGAACCAGTAAAAATGGTGGTTGTGGCATTCATTGGAAGGAATAGGTTGGCAGTCAGACGGGTGCTGACGATGACACAGGACCTTATTCCCACTTTCTGATCTAACACTTGTGTTACAAGAAAGTTCTGTGCGTGGCATGCCACGAGTTGCCGGTCAAGAACTAGGGTTGAATTTTTGGTTCCGACAAAGTTGACTGTTGCAGATTGAAGTAGTTGTTTGTGTAAATGCACGCAAGATATTAATTGCTTGACAAGACTTAGACACAGGACATTTCATTTCATTTCGTCTCGTCTCGTCTCACGTCATCGTCATAACTTCCCTTGTGAAAAATGGGGTAGGTTGGATTATAGATGTCACTTTACAATACAAATTTTATGGGATTAACATTCTGCCCACGTTTTTCTGCTAAAAGTAGTTGTAGTCTACGTTTCTCTGTTGCCTAAAGAAATGGTAGAAAGAAATGGTACGCTTTTGCCACAACTAAAAGGTCTTTATGGAGGGCCATGCCCATGCCAAGGTAGCTGGTACAATATTCACTCAAGCTTCTCCCTCGTGCTATATCCTTTCTTACAGTTTACAATTCAGAAGGCGCAATATAATCAATTTAGCTGTCACTAACATATCTTTCAATTCCGTTGTCTTATTTTAATTAAATATGTATTAACTGAAATTGTTAAATGAAAGAATTCATTGATAGAAAAATATTAGATGAAATCGCTAATGCATCAACTTTGTGGTCATCTGAGGCAGGAACAAGGCGTGCAATGTATTATCATCTTTTAGTGCAGGAAGCCAAAAGCATGCAATTGTCAGATTATTATATGATATGCCTTGATCAAATCTTAGGGAACATATAGGAAAAGGGTTTCAGGATGCAGCAGCCAACGTTGAAAAAGAATTCCATTTGGGTAATAAGTCAACTACTTATTTAACAAACGGAATATTTCTGGTCTGCCCTCAAATTTCCTTTTATTAGTTAACACGTTTCACACGTAAGATTAAAGGTTTCAATATTCTTTTAAGAAACAAATTGCATATCTTAATTAATTTATCTGTTCAATGCATTGAAGCCAAAGTACCTGGATCAGGCTTGTCCAGTTCTTCCTGTCCATTACTGACCTGTAGCCTGAACCTATAGTTTCATGTGGCCCTACTCCAGAAGGAAAAGCCGAGGAGTCATGCCAACACTTTCCCGTGGAAAATCCAAACGAGAGTAGGATTGTTTAAAATGGGTTGAAGAAGTCATGTTACATCTACCACCGCCCCTAGGGTAATCTTTGGTTAACTCTACATTAGCCTTGACATGTGAGCCACTTTGGTCCCTCCTGATTGATTCAGTCATTAACATAGGTAATATAGGATTGCTGCAAGTATTATTGCCCCTTGAAGAGTTAAGAGATTAACTCCAGTTGGAATTGGCGTTCAATCAGTCTGGTCCAATGAGTCCTCCCCTTAATCCCCATTTTGACTTTAATCTGTTGGGCTGAAGAGCTTAACTTCTTTGGAGTGACTGTAGCAATGAAAACCAAGTAATAGCAAAGAAAGAAGGAAGCAGATTATTTCATTTAAAAGCAATTATCAACCAATTTCTTTTAGAAGGACAGAATTCATTCATTATTGTCAATGATTTCGTTCAAGACGGAAGTTGGAAGTATTGATTGATAGGATTCAACCGGAAATCAAAAACGAGTAATAAGAAGTTAAAAAGAGCGACTTCACCATAGAAAATTTTGAAAGTTTAACTTAATTTTTAATATTATCTCTTATATTAATTTATATCCTAATATTTATAAAATAGTAAGATTTCTATATTTAAATTTATATTTGTTAAGTTTTCGTCAGATTGACATTGCGACACCAATAATCTATAACACGTAGTATATCAACCGGGTTGTTTCTAATATTTTATAGACCCAAAAAAAAAGAAAAAAAAGGACAATATGAATCAACAATATACAAATATGAATTGTGTAATAAAAACAAAAGATTTAATTCTTTTATACGCCTTTTTTTAATTAACATTTTCCTTATTTTATTGTCAATATTATCTTATTTTTAAATTCATAAATATTCAATAGAGGAATTAGTTGCTCATTTACTCTTAAATTTCTAAATTGGATGCATTTGATATATGTTTATATTTACTCAAATTGCTAATATTCTCATGAATATGAATCTCATCACTTAAATTTTTATTAAATTGTTTAAAATTATTTTCACATAATTGCTTGTAATTCTCACTAGAAGAGCCACTCTTTTAACAAATTTATCGATAACTCCTTTTAAGGATATTAACTATTCTACTCATTTTTTCACTTCTAGAAAAACCTTTTTTAGACAATACCGCATAAAATAATCATAATATAATTGAACTAGAAAAAAAACAAAAGCATGTGCATGGAATTGGAAAAAGCAGGGAGGCACAAAAAGACAAAAATAACTCGGTCGTTTATTACAAAGATATGTCGATGGTATTACATATTCTACAATAAAGAAAAAATAAAGAGTCAAAATTAATATCCTACATTAAAATAACAAAGAATAAACTTTTATGATAAAAGACATTAAACTCAAAATTCTTTTTGATTTTTCAAGTAATTATAAAACATCGAAAACTAATAGTGATTCACTTTTTACCAAAAAGAATAGAGATTAACAACAATATCCATATTATCGAAATATTGACACCAAATTTCATTAATACTTTTCAAAATTAAATTTATACATATAAAATCAATCGAACTCATAAATCAGAAAATGCTAATTATGACTAATAAATGAAAGAGAAATAAATTGTAATTAAAGAAGGAAATAAGAGATAAAAACTATCAACTATGTGAAATGAAAGAGAAAATTTACTTAAATAAACTTCAATTTGAATTGAAATTATACCTAGAATTGTAATTTACAAATATCATATATAATCAAATTGACAAATTGTAATTTATCTGGATAAAATGCAATTGAAATAGGAAATGAAAAAAGATAAATTATACTAAAATTTTAATTTAAGTTTCAATTCAAAAGTAGAAAATTCAATCTAGATTGAAAAAACTATTATACTTATAATCAAATTTCAAATTTTTACCTAGTCTTCAGTTAAAAAAAGCTAACGAGAAAATCTAAAATTCAAAGCAAAAAATAAAAAAAATGAGACTTGAGAGAATAAATGTGATGCGTTTAATTCTTATCTGGATAGGAATGATGTTGATGGAGGCAAGACCAAGGCGAAACTCTTGAATTTAAGGCTATCTCTTACTGAATTTCAATTAGAAAAATGTGAAGTTTGGTATTTAGCAAGAGCAATTTCGTTTTGAAATGTTCGCTTCCACTACTATTTTACCTCCCAAAAGGAAGTTTTCATACGTATGATGTGGACTAAGCTATTTTTTTTTTATCAAATTAAGATTGATATTTTAAATAAATTTCTTTAAACCTTAAAAGAAGAACAACTCTTTTAAACCTGTTTTTCTTAAAGTGGAAAACTCTTATATTGTAAAATAACTTGTAAATAATAGGCCTTAATGAGCATGAGCCCTGAACGAGGGCCTTTTCTGCCCTTGTTAAAGACCAACCCTGTCTATCACTTGTACAATTCTAATCATGTGGATATAGAACTGTTATAAAATTTTGTTTTTAAAAATTTTAATTATTTAAAATCTTAAAACAAATATATATTATATGTTTAATTTGGAAAAAAGTATGATTCACCTATAAAGTTTCACAAAAAGTATAAGATAGTCTCTATTATTATATCTAATACTAATTTACACTATAACATTTATACAATGACACAATTTGCACCCTTAAACTTGCCTTAGTTATGTTGTCATTAGATCAATTTCACGAAACCATTAACATGTAACACGTGACATGACATTTATACAATTATGATTATATGAATCCAAATGAGTTGTTATAAATTTTTTATTTTTTATTTATTTAAAATGTTAAAACAAAACAAAATAAAATTTTAATTTTGTATATAGCAACAAAAAATTGTAAAATTTTTAATAAACCCTAAATTGAGATTAACAAAAGCAAACTCACTCATATATATACGTTATAATCTTTATTATTTGAACATAAGAGAGGAACTTAATGAAAGGAATAAAACCCAACTAACCAACAAACATGAGAGAAACAAACTCAACCATATGTATAGTAGTGGTGGGTCTCTTTAAACCCCTTGTATTTGTTGGTTGGTTAGGTTTTTGTTCCTCGTATCAAATAGGTTTCTCTCATTTGTTGAGTTAACAAAGATTAGTTAGGGTTAGGAGAACAAAATAGGATCTAGAGCAAAGAAGAATAGGCCAACTAAAAAAATATTGAGCAAAGACTGAATAGAAGAAGGTTGAAAATTTTAATGGTACTTGAATACCATGTTAGTAGAAATAAAATAGAGGAAAATTATAGACTATATCATTTGTCTTATAAAAAAGATGAGATCTTCGTATATAAAGTATAATAGAACAATATATAAGGAAAGAGAATATTACAACATTATTATAAAAATAATTTCGAGAATAATTAAGAGACTATGAAATCAAATATAATATCCATATGTTAACAATGTTTATGCCAATTTATTCATATTATCTGGAACATCCCATTTCTATACTAAGAGTTAGAACCCTAGATTTCTGTAATTGAGAAATAGTAATGAGATTTAAAAAATGTATTTCATACTCATGCATAATGTTAACATACGCACACGTGAATTTGATTGTTTTGCACACATTTTGATGATTATATATGCACTCATTTGACATTTTTTGGGTATAATTGATATTTAATGTGATTATAATGTGAATTGTAGATTATGTGTCTTGAAAATTGAGTTGGTGTGTATAAGTAGTGAATTATAAATTTTGTTGAAATATGAGAATTTGCTGGAATTAAGGGTATTTTTGGACTAGAAACAATGTCAAGTGGTAAGTCAATTGATGAATGGTAGTAGGAAAAAGAGTTAAATGATAGTGGAAATTTTAATAAATGACATTGGGATTGAATGACAAGTGTCATTGAAAATTGAGAGACAATTGGAGATGATTGGACTAGTTAAATAAGAGAACCTAGTTTAAACTCATAGAAATTGGACAAGTGACAAGTGTCACTTGCCAAGCCTAGTATTGATTCCACGATTATACTAGAAGGACCAAATTAATTGTTTTGATCTTGCTTTCTTCTTCTTCTTCGTGACTTTCTTCACCTTTTACAAGCTTCTTCACTTCCACAAATTTTCTCACCCTCACAACGCAAGCTTTCCTCTCACCTTTCACTTGCTACATTCACCTTGTTATCTTCTTCACTGTCACTAAAAGATCTAACCCTACAACCTTTGACTGTTGATGATCGTGTATCATGGAAAGCTAGGTTCACGTGATTTTGAAGAACTTGGAGTTTTAGTAAGTAACATGTTAAATTCTCATGAGTTGTTTGAATATGAAACAAATATGGTGATTACAAAATAGTGAGACTAATGGTTATTTTTCATATGCATTGTGAGTGAAGAACAGTGCATATAAATGTATTATTTTTGTATATGAGATAATTAACTTTTCATAAGATGTTGTTGAAATGATTTTGTAAATAGAAAAATCATTATGATGATGTAAAAAGAGTGCAAAATAATTTGTTAAATAAATGGTGTTTCATGCTCTGTTTTCACTGTTCTTATACGTGAATCTCCTTGGGTGTTTTAGAAATGAGCTAAAATGAGTCCAGAGTTAAGGAAAAAGGAGTAATGTGATGTCGTGATATGGGAAGAATTAAAACGATAAGTAGAGATGAAATGAAGGTGTTGATGAAGATGAAGAAGTGCAGAAAATATGGTGAATATGCATAAATGATATGTCTTATTTTTTATGTTTATGGTCAGTCATAGATTTTGATTTGTATTGGAATGAGTTGAGCTAAAATGGAAGTAAGAATGAATAGGAAATAGTGAATACATAAGTTAGAAATGGTAGATTAAGCAAAAGAGAGGAAGAAGTGATGAAAAATGATGTTTCGTAAAAATTTGGAGAAGAACGTCTGTCACAATCGTGATTGTTCACGATCATGACAGAAAGGGAGCCCCAGAGGAGCTACACGATTGTGCAGAAGTATGATCATGATAGAGAAGAAATGTGCACGATCGTGACGATGAGGACCTCAGATGAGTTGGGGGAGAAATCAGGCAATGCACGATCGTGCATAAGAGTTTGTTAAGTCAAGAGGACTTCACTTCTTTTAATTTTGATGACAATCAAATAATAATAATCTTAGAAATATATAAGCTGTTTTGACAAGTTTGTTAAGTGTGCAGAAAAATGTAAGTAGCACTTAGTCAAATCCAGACGATACGTCAACAACAGACGATATATCTACAACAGACGATACGTCAACAATAGACGATATATCAACACTAGACGAAGCGCAACACCAGACGAAGCGTAATATAAGACGAAACATGATAATAGAAGAAGTATTATTCCAGACAATACAAAACAAAGATATTCTAGAACGTTAGTTAGTTAGTCAGTTGGAGTTAGTTACAGGACTCAAATAATAACGGTTTCTAGAAGATTCAAGAAGCAGTTTCTTAAGAAGACTGTTGGAGACTTAGACTATAAATACTAGTTCTAGTCGATGACTAAATAACGTTTTTCTACAAGAGAGAAAATCTGATTGTACAATACTTAGAGAAATTCTGTATTCAAAGTGCAAAAGAAGAGAGCGAATACATCTGTAACGTAAAGCTCAAAAATATCTTTCCTAGAGAGAGAAAGAAAGACTATAGCCTGGAGAGGCCAAGATAACAGATAAAGAATACTTTGTGAGAGAGACCTGAAGAGGCTCTACAAGTGTTGAAAGAATACTTGTAAAGTTGAAAAGTATAGTAAAATCTCAAACAAACTCTGAGGAATGGACGTAGCCCATGGTTTGGGGTGAACCAGTATAAAATCGCGGGGTCTGTTCTCTAACCTTTATTTTTTAATTTTCTTGTTGTTAGACGAGTAGATAATATTACTTACGATTGCATTACTTATCAACTTTAGTAAAGTGTTTTTGTGATCATCTGAATTTTGTAAAAAAATTCAAGAAATCTCAAAAGATTAATATTTTCGAAAAGATTACACAATTCAACCCCCCTTCTTGTGTATTCGATATACTTTATATGATTTCTATATTAACAAGTGATTTACTTCAAAACGATCTAACCTGTGAGTCATAGCATCAACTTTAGCAGAAAGTATAGTAAGTGCATCAACATCATACTTACCTAGAGTACGTTTTGCTGCTCCTCGTTCATTGGACCATTGGTAGTTATTGAGAGACATCTCTTCAATGAGATCGTATGCATCAGCATAAGTTTTATTCAAAATTGCTCCACCAGCTGCATAATCGATTAATGTCCTCATTGACTGGAGTAATCCATTGTAGAAGTTATGAAGGACCATCCAAGTTGGTAAGCCATGGTGTGAACACAAGCGAAGTAAATCTTTATAACGCTCCCACGCTTTATACAACATCTCATCATCTTTTTGTGTGAATGTTGAGATTTGATTCCTGAGATTTCTTGTTTTGCTTGGAGGAAAATACTTGGCTAAGAACGTCCTGGAGAGTTAATCCCATGTAGTAATAGATCCAGCAGGAAGTGATTGAAGCCATGCTCTTGCCTTATCCCTTAAAGAGAATGGGAAAAGGCGGAGATGAATTGCATCTGGGGTGACTCTATTCATTTTCAGAGTGTCACAAACTTTAAGAAGTACTGTTAAGTGCATATTTGGATCCTCGACAGGTGACCCTCCAAATTGCGACTATTGCACCATAGAGATAAGCGCTGGTTTCAACTCGAAATTATTTGCTTCCACATTTGAATTCCGAATCCCTGAAGTATTTTCTTGAACCCCCAACTTTGCATAATCACGGAGTCATAGTCATACTCCTTCTACCATTGTATTGCTACTGTTGGCAGTTGTCGCCTTCTTCTTATTTACAAACCTATGTCTCTTTCTCCTGTGGTACGTTCTTTCAATCTCAGGATCAAATGTGGCTGTGAAAATATATTGCATATAAATCTCAATTCGCCACTATAATTAGAATAGAATTTAGTAAAGCTTAGTCAACTTTGTTAAAAAAAATTCAATATTTGACACAAGTCTCCGACAACGGCACCAAAAACTTGATAAGCTCCGCAAGTATACAGGTTTAGTTAAAGTAATCAAGTGTCGATCCACAAGGACTAGGTCAAAGTACTAAATTTATACCTTCTAAATTTGCTAAGCAATTGAATATGAAAATTCATTTGTAAAGGAAATATCAATACACGATTAACATAATTTAACCTAATATTCTAGGAATTTATTCCAACAAAGAATTTATGACATCCTTATGAAATAAAATATTGATCTAAGTACACTAACCCACTCTTATCAATTAATTATTTCGAAATAATTGATGTGTTGATTCCAATTTCCAATTTTTAAACTAGTTCCCTAGACAAAAATCGAATCCAACCCAATGCACACAATGATTGATCTCAAATACTCTTAATGAAGAATCATATTTCTAAATGTTCTTTCAATTAAGTCTAATCTAGTAATTCAGACATTAAACATCACTTTTCAGTACTTAGTTTAACATCTATCAACATTCAATAAGAAACCCTAAATTAGATAGATCAAATCATCATTAGAAATACTGTATTAAAATCAAGACAACATTGAATTTAGAAGTAAAGGCATAAGGTTTAATGCATAAATCCCAAATTGAAACAAACATCCTAGAATAAGAAAATTTATAGAGTCATGATTGAATTCAACTAAAGAGTAAAATCATAAACATGAATATCCAAGACAAATAACAAGTAAAAGAGGAGGAGAAAGAACTCCAGTTGATTCTTCAATCTTCTCCTTCAATCTTCTAGTCTCCCCGTTTTTTCCCTAAAAAGAACCGTTAAATTGCCTTTTTAACTACTGGAAAAACCGTTAGATCTTTCGTACACGAGCCGTGTGGCAATACACGGGCAGACCGTGTTCTTTTCCGATCTGGTTGCCTTTTCGTTATTGGAAGACACAGTCAGTGTTAATTTACATGGCCTGACCGTGTACTCCTCGGATCTTCACTGAAATCTCCCTCTTACTGGCAAACTTTACATGGGTTGTGTCTCTTTACACAGGTAGACCGCGTATTCCTCTGGTTATCTTCATTTTTCTCCCATAAAATCTGCAAACACCGAAAACAAAGTAGCAGTACCAAATTCACAAAGATTAAAGGAAGTTTAATATTAGTCAATATAAAAACAATGACAAAATAGAGCTAAAATATATTAAGAATATCAACTTATCAAACTCCCCTATGCTAGACTTTTGCTTGTCGTCAAGCAAATCAAACTTAAATGCAAACTAAAGGGGAAAAATAGCTCAAATGTCATAAAAATTAAGATCACAAGATCAAGCAAAATAATTTGGTGCAAAACAACTTAATCAAATACTCGCTCTAAGTAATAGTTCATCACTCACTATCTTTACCAAGCTTAGCTCAAAGATTTAATAAACCTTAATCACAATAGATATTCATTAGCATCTTCAAATCAATCGGGACTTAAAGGATTATAAACAAACATTTTAAAACAAATTAAGATCATCCCTCATTGTCCTCTCTGTCTCAAAGAAGTGCTTGGTGGCAAAATTATTAATCAATATTATTATTCCCTAATAATACAGGCCTCAAAAGGATACCTCATTGGATATTTAGTAGTAGCTTGCATTTCAAAGGGGTAACTAAAGACTAAATAGCACCCTTAGTTTTTTTCGAATCATTTAACGACCCAAAAAGAGACTTAACTCTCCCAATTAAGCCACTTAAGGAGCACGAATGTCGTGTCATTCATATCAGCCAAAATTGGTATACTAAAAGTGTATGATTTTGCGATACGGCAACTCCATACATTCAATTTATTTTCTAAAATAAAAACAGTTGCAGAGTTTTTATTATTATTTAATTGTTAATTGTGATCTTTGACTTTTGAAAAATTAAGCAAAAAATTTTGCTATACACGACATAAAATGTTGACCCGATTTCCTATCACGCCAATTAGTTGATTGGGAGAGGATCAATAAATTCTTATCTGAAACTAAACGAGCAAGGGAGTTACATACGCACACAGGGAGACAAGAGGGAGGCCTCGTACTTGAAAGCCTTTTGTTTGTTCGTTTGTCGAACAGACAAATGTTTCCATATGCATTTTGTTCCCAATATTCCTGTCCTTGGATTAAAGTTCCTATTTTTGGCAAACCATAGGAAACTGTATCTGATAGACAAATGAAGTTGTTCAGTTACATAAAATGTTCTTAGGATGGTTAAAATTATAAATAACTATTGAATTTCAACAAAATAAGCTCTGTTCTTAAAGACACCGTAAAACTACGTCATATATTAACAGTGTAACTATATATCAAATATAAGCAAAACAAATTAATAATGGTAGCAGATTTTATACTAGAACTAAAAACAGTCTGTTGCAGGGAAGCTATTTATCAGAACCATAAAATGTTGCAGAAGTTGAGAACACAAAAAATAGATGACAGAATCAGTAACTATGTCGATAACCAAGGATTGAAAACCCTTCCAAATGATCTTCTCTGGAGAAGCCACCTGCGAAATGCAGTATCAAACAATCAAGTAATTGATGGAAACAATGTAGAAAACATATATTATCATCAAGGATACAGAAGAAAGACGAAGGATGGGTATTACTAACTACATGGTGTGTATGTGTATATGAGAGGATGGTCAAGAAAATAAGTTCTTTCGTAATATTTTCATCATGTATTGCTTGCTGCCTAATGTAATGGTTGCCTGTTTTGGGCAAATTCTTTTATTTCCAGAAAAGGATACAGAAGAAAGACGAGGAACTTCAATTGGCGCACTTGCAATGTTCACCATTCCCTGCTGCAAGACAAATTCAGTCAAAAATCAACAAAAGCACTTCTTTCAACAACAAAAATAGTTAAAGCCGATTACAAGCATACCACTATAAAATCGGGAATGATATTGCAACCACCAGCATAGAACAAACACTACAAGCCCATAACTAATCCATTTCATAAATCATGGCTTGGACTTCAGGTAGCCCATTTGATCTACGAGATCTTGCAATTCCTCACCCCAATCTGTAGGTTTTGCAGCTAGATCCTCGATTTCCACTTCTATTTCAGCTATATTGCCCGCAACAACTTCCTCACGATTGCTACCAACTGTATCATCAGCCAATAACTCCTCCCATATGTTGTCATGAACATCACCCACATTGCCATCACTACCAGTTCCTTGCATAGAACTCGCTAATGGGTCCTCGATATCACTACCCGATTCATTCTCCAAAGCAGCTGAAAAGTAAGCCTCTATATCACTTCCGCTTGTTGGTAATTCTGGTTCTGCGTAACCTGCAACCTGGCTGCCACCTATTGCTTCTTCTCCAAAATTTTCCATGCTCGAGCTCACGGTGAGTCTCCGTTTTCGCGCACTTCCTAGACCTTTCAGCTCTCTACTATGGGAGAATTGTTGAATGAGGGAAGGATTGTTCAGAACTCTAGCAAGGAATGACATCATCTGGTGCTGTTTCCTCGCTGAGTTTTGTAATCGATCCTCCATGGAAGTAAGTAATTCCTTTGATTGTTGCTGCTGTTGCCTAATTCTTAATATCTCCGCGAGCAGTACACTCCTGTCCCGCTTTAATCTTTCAAGCTCACCCTCCAACCCATATTGTCCCAATTCAACACAAGCACCACCACCTTGTTGTTGTTGTGAAGTCTGGGAGACGTTTCTTCTCCTCTTGATGTTCTTGAGCAGATGTTTTTGCCCTCCCAAAAACCCTTCATTTGCAAATTCCCAGCGGTCAGGATCAACTTTTTTGAATCCCTGCATCATCAAACAGTAACACTAAATAGATGGGCAAAGGAACCAAATAGAAGTGAAAAAAGAAAAGCAAAGGAAGAGAATGACTTACATAGGTGTTGAGCTGGCGGACGAAGCTGGAGAAGTTACTATGCTTGAAGTACCTAGGAAGCAGAGTAGTGGAGAATGTGGGAGAGTCCCACACAATGAAGCTATTGCGACCTCTGCTCCACGAAACTACAGAATCAGTAGATGGGTCTTCCACCATTTCAAAGGTCTTTGTGAGGAATGGAGGGGGACCCGCGTCGTGAAGACCCTCCATTGGCTGGGGCGAAAAGCTTGAAGACGATGATGAAGAAGATGCTCCTCCTTCTCCTACACCACCACCACTACTAACGAATGCGATCTCCTCTTCCTTAACCTCCATCGTATGGACTCTGAAATAAAACTGTTTCTAGATTGTGGTTTTAAACAAATGTACAGACAGGGCTTTGATGTGTTTTATCGATTAAGTTCACGGTTCTATCTATTACAAAGTGAAAGTTGAAGGTGGCAATCTTCAACTGCGTGGAGATTTAATTCTTTGATCATAGGATATATATATATATATATATATAGGATTTTTAAAGAAGAAAGTTCTAGAAAGTTAAGAAAGAGGCGTCTCAGGATTTTTGGAAACTTGATGGAAGTTTCTGTCAGAAAGATTTTTGAAGCCATTCTAGAAATTTTGTAAGATTTTTTTTAATCCATTCTAGAAGTTTCTCAAGAATTCTCATGTATCCCCTGTTTTGACCTACTAAAGATGTGGGTATGCCGGGGGCTTATAGGCCCAAGCAATCCAAGATGGGCTTGATTGCAACCAATTCAAGAAAGACGCTGTTACAGCAAACTGTCCGACTCCTTTAAAAGTGCCAGCTTGATATTTTGAAATTATTACAGTTGATAAATCGTAACTGTCAGTTACCTTGTTATTTTGACTAACATTGCTTGTTTTGTGTGTTTAATTTTTCTATGATTGTTGAGTGTTGCATCTTGTTGATCTAGATTTAAGGGCTTGGGAAAGTTGGAATGTTTTTGGGAACACTAGAATGGAGATGTTACGTTTTAGCGCGACAATGATCTGCCGATCAAAAGATTGGTTGACGATTGAATGTGGTGTCCATTGTTTAAGAAAGGGACAAGCCGATTGACGAAAATGACCAATTGATCGCTGGTTTTTAGGGATTTTCTTAATTCTGGACAATAGCATTTAAGGGAAAAACTCTTCTGGGAGGGGACAGAGACTAGACCATTTTGAGGGAGAATACAACAATTCTAGGTGGACCTTTCAACTAATTATGATATCTTTCTTACGAAAGCTGGTAGTATAATACTATTGTTTTTGCATATCAAGAGCTTTATATATGTGTTCTTAAAGTTAAAAATATGACCAATTAGATTGGTTGATGAAAAGTTGTGTCGCATGAAACTGAAGAAGTGAAATATGGTTACGGGCACAAGTGTATCTATGCTTGAGTGATTGTCCAGAATTTGCTAATTAATGAAGTGAGTTTTATTTCTCAAAAGTATCTTTGAGTATTATTATTAATGTGCTATCTTAATTCTTAATCCAATAGGAATTTGGTCAGTTGATTCGAGAACTAATGGCTTTCACTTGATAGAAAGCAATTTTGCTAGTTCAGATTATAAAACCTTTTTTTAGCACATTGAATCATGAATATCAGAGATGATACTAAGAGCACTCTTACCTTGTTGCTTATTTGATAATGCCTTCATCTTTTGATTAAGTACTATGATTTATTTCTAATGAGTTGGTTTATCTTTAATTTAGTTTTATTTTATTTTATTTTTAATGTCAATCAACATTCTCTCTCTTTAATCATTTAGCTAGGTAATAGCAGGAATGTTCACTAGGCTTTCATCACTTCCTCGTATGATTTATACTTTAGTCATAACCCTATTACTACCAAAAGATATGTGCATTTGCCCTAAGTTGTGACTAATATTTTATGTTATGAAAAATATTAAAGTATAATAAGAAAGAAACTCTCTAAGTATAATCTAAAGATTGTCATAATCAATAAATAACTTTCTATCATTAATGAGGGAGTTCATTGTATAAAGACTATAGTATGTCAACATTATCAAAAGATTGATGTTTGTGTTTATTTTTCTTTACCCTTTTCATTATTAAGGCATTTCAATGCATTTTTCCATTTATATAATCCTAGTATTATCTCACTTCCGTTTATTTTAAATTTGTTTGTTGGAATTTGCAGCTCATTAATAAAGTAGTCCTTATATATTAAAAGTGCTCAACCTAATTGTAATAGCTCTTAGAGCTGGAGGAAAATAATTCAGGTCAGGAATATTCTAGAGAACAACTTTAGATTTAGGATAAGGAATGGGGTCACTACTCTCTTATGGCAGGACCCGTGGCATCATCGAGGCATCCTGAAGGATCTCTCAACTCCGAGGATAATTAACAATTCAGAGCTCCCAATGAATGTCAAAGTTGCAGAAGTTATTACTGACAATACCTGGAACTAGCAAGCTACCACCATTGAGGTCATCCGGAGGTTAGAACCTTTAACCTATCAACCTGATGTGTCCCAACCGGATAGACTAGAATGGATTGCCAACCCCTCTAAATCTTACACCAACATCTCAGCCTACTCCTTGTTGAGACCCCCCTCTCCTAGAGTCCCTTGGTATAACTTGGTGTGGTCTCATGGTACTCTCCCCAAGCATGCATTTATATTGTGGTTGGCTTTCTAGAATAAGCTACATACCAGAGACCAACTGTGTTATACTTTTGTCCCAAATCATTGCTCCCTCTGTTTTGCGGATAATGAATCTATTCAACACCTTTTCTTTGATTGTCCCTTTTCCAAATCACTTTGGCTTTCCTGTCTTAATCATTTTCAGCTACACATTCCCACTCTCTTAAGCCTACTTTCACTTCCAACTTGGTTCGACCAAGCTCCTCGGCCTTATAGCTTTGATATACGCACCTTTTTTACCTTGCTAGCTGTAGTTGTTTATAACGTTTGGTCTGAGCGAAACCTCAGAACCTTCGAAGATAAAGCCTTGGACGTGGGGAGCTTCAATGCTAAAGTGATCTTCCAAGTAATGGAGCAGCTCTGCTCAAACACTGAGCGTAGGTAATTTGTATTATTTGGTTTTCGTTTCTCTAACATGTTTCAAGTTCAGGATGCAGTGGACTTCTCTCCTTGGGAAGCAACTTCAGTTACCTTCTGAGCATGGACTGGTTGTCCCCTTCTAGAACTTGTGACGAGCATGGTTTCTTGCCCGTCAACTTTCTCATACTTGGGTGCTTCGAGAGCTGGCAACTCATCAGCTGACGCACCTTGAGTGCAATTACTTACTATATGGGAGTTTCTTGTTGAGCCCCTTCTATGTTTGGCTTTGTGTTTCGAGGGTTAGGTTTGGTGTTGTTTGGGTTGTATTCCCCTTTTAGTCCCTATTTTGGTAGTTTGTTAGCGTGTTAATGTTGTGTATTTTGGCTCTTCGCACAGGAAGGGCTATTTTTTTGCTGTGGTTTTTTGCTCGATATCGGGGTCTCCCCATTGCTTGTACTTTATTATTCTTTTATTCTAATTTTATCTCTTTACTGATTTACCAAAAAAAATGGGTGCAAAATTGGAAATTAGGGTTGAGTTTAATAAAGATTAAGCATTTGAACTTTCAATTAAGTCACATTTAATTATGTTTTATTATAATTAATTCAAATAAATTACGTTTATTAAGAATTTAAATTTAAATTAATATATTAATAAAATGAGATATTTAGGCCTCACACTATCAGCGGTAATATGACCCATTTAGTGATTAAAAAAAGATAAATTTGTACCACGTTAACAATGGCGTGGTACTTAACTAATGGAAACTTAATTTCATTAAATTTTTCGTTCACTTGAAGCTTATTTGTAACATTTTGAAAATCTTAAAATTGAACACTTTAAAATGTTAGGGTTTAACTTATATTTTGATGAAAATGTTATAATTCACAATGCACATTTAGCTTCCTGTGCTTATATATAATGATCTTATATTTTACTGAAAGTGATAGTGTCATGTTTAAAGGGTTCAAGAAGTATATGATGGTTTAATTTTAGACATCTAATCTTGTACATTACTCACCTAGCACAGAAGTAGTGCAGTCTAATAATAAAATCTTTACTCATCAAAAGAAGCATGTGAAAGAAATTCTAGATAGATTTTAGATGAAAGATCGTAATTTAGTGAACATTCTAAATGAATTTGCCTTAAAGCTTAATAAAGACCACGAAGGAAAGATGGTGAACAACATGCTTTATAAACAAATTATACGTAGTATTATATATTTAACTATGACAAGATCAAATATAACGCTTTATGTGAGCCTTATAAATAGATATATGAAAAATTCAAGAAAATTTGCTTCTATTACCATTGGAGAGAGTCCTTAGCTCTAAAGAGAGATGATCTGCCCTCTCTCTAGATTTCACCCAGACACTTTTCAGCCATTTCCCATCATGTCCTTTACCTTGCCCTATTCTGATCTTGTCTCTAAGGACCCTTTTGTCTTTTCCCTACCCTTTCAATCTCCCGCCTACCATCAAGTATGAAGCTTTCTCCCACCCCTCTGAGGATTTTCCCCCTCTTTCTATAGCTCCGTCTTTACCCATTCAAACCCCTCGACCACTAGCTTCTGTTCCTGTTTCTAGACCTTTGAAAACTTGGAAACAGGTCGTTGGAGACACCATTGCGTCCACCCTATCATACAAACCTCCGAAAGACGTTGATGGTAAGCTTATTGTGTACCCAGATCTGGAAATTTTACAAGATGGGGCAAACTATTGGAAATCTACACTTGTTGGTTTCTTCTTGGATCACCGACCAGCTTTTCCATTGATTCTT
>JANKOD010000191.1:8346247-8367201 GCA_026284645.1 Erythroxylum acuminatum
TACCTCTATAATCATATCTTCATACCAACCATTAGTTTTAATTTCATACCCATATCTTTTTTCTTATACCCTCCAACTAAGCACCCCCTTAAGTCTCATAAAAATGAACCAAAGATAATGGTTATTGGGTATTAAATAATGGATCTCAAATGGGTCAAAAATTCTTTCCCGCTCTCTTTTAAAATAAACCAACATGATGGTTGGTGAAAGACTATATAAGTTTTCGCAACTTATCAATGGGTTATTTGTACCATTTAGAGAAACACATAAAAAAAAGGACAGAGGAAGAGAGGGAATTAATCATTACAATTTTTCATATCAATCGATCCATAAATATATAACAATTCTATGTCATCAACGTCGTTTATTTGTCCCTAGCAAGTCAAATGCCTTGTCAAAAACAACTTTGGCTTAGCAATCCCATTGCTATGATTTAGATAGTTACCAACTAATTAGAAAGAAAAGAGTTGAGAGATTAGACACTTGAACTTAGTGGGGATATAGGCCCCTGTCGCATCATTTGCAACGCACATCGTTGAAAATAAGACCGCAAGAAGTCGTGTTAGAAATGATTCAGTTCGAGGAACAAATAAAAATAACACCACAACAATTCAAGTTAGAGATCATTCCAACCCACACTCACAATAACAATAATTCCTGTGCCTTCTCGGACCAGAACGCTTCTTCGACATACCTAGGAGATCCTATTGGCCTTTATCCTTTCTAATGGCCTACCTGAACCCTTTTGGTCTAAGAGTTGATGATGACAACTCATAACAACAGGCCACAAACAACCCACTTTTCTAGATGTCGTCAAATATTGTCCTAGTGACGACAGATTGATCTGTGGCGATAGCAAAACACGTCTGAAGCTGTATTGCAGATTATTTGGACCAAACTAATTAAGAGAAAATATTAAAAGGGTATAAGGTTATTTTTGAAAATAAAAGGATTATGTGGAGGGAGTCTACGTCTAATAAGAAAACTTTCTTTTAGACTTTTGGGAAGGCCAGAGCCAGACCTTTCCTTTAATTTCGTCAAGAAGGGCGGGCCGACGAAATGAAAGCGTGGGGCTGGTTTCCCAAATTTGACAAGCATAATACTTCCCGATGGAAAGAGTCATCCTTTTTATTCTTCTGCATAAGGCAAACCCAAAAAGTAAATCCAATAAAACAACGTAGTCTCACATGGAGATGAGTCATGAAAGATGATGGTGATGATGGAAAGTTGTGTAGGGGACGGCTGGATCTACTCTTATCCCCTAGCCAGACCATATACTGTGTGTAGAATGATGTAACCTTTTCTTTTCCAATGCCTTTTGGATATTAGCTCAGGAGACATTAAAAATACTACAAAATTTGGTCACGCCATAAATTATTAGGTCCACTGTAGGATTTGTTTTGATTATCCATCCAAGGAAAGCATCCAAATAAGATAAAAGTAATGCAGAAAAAGAGGAAGAAGAAGAAACAAATGCGAGAAAAGGAAGTAGCCTCCTTTCGGTACACACCCAATTGCAACACCATGTACCTTTGCAGATGTTGCCTTCCCACCTAAACCTAATCCCAAATTTCTGACCCTGCTAAAAAGCCTACAATACGTAAGTCAAGGAGTGCCTGTAGTTTTACGTGTCTGCGGGTTGTGAATTGTTTATAGGGACAAATATATTAATATTTTATGTAGTTAACTTTTTTAATTTCAGTTTTTATATTTTAAAAATTATCATTTATCTTTTATGATATTACTTAATTATCACTTTTTTCTATCATGTTATGTTAGCTTTATATATATTCTCTACTGAAAATAATGTGGTATTAGAAATAATTAGAAAACTAACATAATATAACACAGAATTATATGATAACTAAATAATACCATAGAGAGGTTAATATTAGTTTTAAAAATATTAAAATTAAAATGAAAGTGGACAAATTACAAGGAAATCATGTACCATTAACCTTTGTTTATAAATGTGCTTCTAGATTAATAACTCTTAAGTTTATGACAATTTTTTCCTTCTGGTACATAATAATGCACTTATTATCTAACAACGTGATGATATCTTATGGCCCAAAATGTAATTCTAAAACTTAGTCTGTTTAAGTTGTCTATGATTCTGAGTTAAAGTTATAACATTTATTTTTGTCGATCATGTCATATTGCCTATATCTCATATTGTTATGTTAGAGTTTTCCCATATCTACTCACCTTGTATGGAAATAGTGAGCTACATATAAAATTGCAATCATCTTACTCCTCAATATAAAGAGAGCTCACAATAAAAAAAAATTCTCTTTCTATTTTTATCTTTTACTATCTATAGGTCTATGTCTAACTTTATCATTGGAGTCTTTCTGCCTAGGATAATCTTTGATAAAGACTATCGGTCTAGAGATATTTGCACGATTAGATGTTAATAGCTAATGAGCTAGTAAAACCAAATTCAACAACTAGCTCACAACAAAGATGTTTACACGATTATAGGAGAAAGTCCAAAATTTGATAGAATTAGTCCATAAGAGCACCTCGATGTTAGAAGAGTATCCATAAAACAAAAAATGAAAAACTATATGGATAGACTTTAAAAGGAGAGCACACAACCCACACCATTTCTAAATACACCATAGGAGGACGTGGAAGATCCAAGATATGATAACTCCTTTCTTCTGACCAATCTAAATGAATTATCATTGTTAAAGCTTAAGCTTATATCTCTAAAATTTTATAATGGCCTTAATAACCTAACAAACTATGTGATGTGATATTTGGAGATCATGGACCTATATATGGCATTAGATATCATAAAATTTAATGCTTTCTATCCATCTTAATCATAATTATACCCTATGGCCCAAAGTGCAATTCCACACCCTAGGCTTTTTTCTGAGTAAAAATTCATTTTGCTTATAGTTTTTAGTCAAACATACAATATACCTTTCTTATTAGGTCACATCATGTTTCTTATATCTTGTAGTGCTCATATTAGAGCTCGCCCATACTCTAACTCACCTTATAGGGCATGAGTGAGTCGTATGTAAAAATGCAATCATCTTATTCCTATATGTAAAGAGAGTTCGTGACTAAGAAAGTTTCTATCTGTTTTCATCTTTTACTATCTACATGTCTATACTTTATCATTAGAGTCTTTCTGTTAGGGATAACCTCAAACAAAGATTACATGTTTAGATATCCTATTTCAATTACAATAGTGGATTTTCAACACCGTACAACACAAGGAGACTAACCCCCTATCTTAGTGGCCTAAAGTTCATGTAAGCACTAATTGATGACATTTATGGAAATTGAAAAGTATAAGCCATATTTTAAAAAAAACACCTAGCTATGTGAATAAATGAGGATCTAACTAGGAGATGTTCAACAATCACAAGATTGTCACAAGGTAAAACTACCCTTAATGTCCACAATAAAGATTTTCATATGATTATATAAGTATGTCTAAATTTTGATAGAATTAGTCTAGAAGAGCAGCCCTAACATTAGGAGAGTGTCCTATAAAGCATCAAATCACAAACTATATGGATAGAATTCAAAGGGAGAGCATAAAACCTACATCACTCCTAAATACACCATAAGAGGACTTATGAGATCCAAGCTATGATAGCCTTTTTTTGGCCATCCTAAATGAACCACCATTGCTAAAGTTTAAGCTCTTATCTCTAAATGTTTACAATAACAACCAATAAACCATATGATGTAGTATTTGGAGATCTTGGGCCTATGTAGGACATTATATGAGGTGAAGTTTAAGAATTTTATCCATATTAATAGGTACAGTGAATTCTATGAGGATTTTTGTCTAAGTTCTCACGTCTTAGATCCTATTTTCAATCATACTTCATGAGTAATAAGCATAGTCTTAAAGATTTAATAATATTGTTTGATATGGTGCAAAGACTTGACAAGACCTATGATATTACACGCAGAGGTTCAAAATGGATGTCATGTAAATCTATAACCTTAAATCCTGATCTGTAATAAATAATAAGGATAATATATAGGAAAGGCTTACTAAGTCACCAACCAATATGAAAGATGCTGCTAGTGAAAAAGGCTCATAACTTTGAAGAAACCTAATAAAACGGCCATATAGTTACAACAACTTAGAAGAAGTTAAGCAATCACTTAATAGACTTACACAAGTTATAAAGTCTTAAAGAGATGACATGTATCAAGTTGATCATGGTAAATTTGTGCAATAGGCTAGTGAAAACGAAAGAGAGGGTCTCAAAAAGTCAAACAATAGAGAAGAGACTTACCAAAAAAACTTGAAAATGTCTCATTGCATTTTTGAATTGAATTTAAAATTATATTTGTAGTGAGAATATATTAAATCTACTAAAGCCATTGTTGGATAAATCCAAAAAATGAAGAAAACAAAAATATTTCATTGCTTCGGCATATCACCTGATCCGTGTGCATCATGTCCAGTAATAAATCCTCAAATTTATTTGGGGGCCTAGAATTCCAGTCAAAATTTCTATCTTTTGTTGGTGGTTACTGAATAACTTGCTTCCACTCCTTGACATATTGTAGACATACAAGTTCCAGCTTCCCTCGAAGTGTCCTTGTTATGATCAAGTTGATACCTTGGGCTATTTTTTCTTCCATTGCAACATGGCAGCGACGATTTGTTCCTTTTCAGAATTTTTCAATGGTGCCTTTTCTTTTACTTGCTTGCAAAATGTGTTGATACATTGTTTTGACCTGAGGAAACCCATCTTCCTTGAGCTTTTACCCATCTATATATTATGGGGGCTCTGACGTATGAGGAATGAAAATAGTTTATGATGGGTCTCAAGCTTCTGTTGGATGGGTTCAATGGCTAGTTCAGGATTTTTACCGCACTACAACTCATTTTTCTCCATTCCATCTTGGTGGTGTAAATTCTTTATTGCTTCATAATTCAACTTTCATACAATTTCGAACTCGCCGTTGAACGCCAAAGATTGTAACCTGGAGTTTGCCTTCACCACCATTCTATAAGTTAAATGTGGATGGTTCCTCAAATGGGAACCTGGGCCCAGCCGTTAGAGGAATTGTCATTCGAGACTGGTTTGGTAATGTGATTGCAGCAAAGGCTTTTTTCTTTGGTTTAGGAACCAACCTTTTTACTGAAAATAAGGCCTTACTTTGTAGTTTGGAAGAGTCCCATCGACTTGGTACGGTTTGCATTTAATCGGATTCAAAGCTCTTAGTGGACATGCTTACTTCTCGTGCTTCGTGGCCTTGGTAGCACTATGCTTTCCTTCAGAAGCTTTCAAATATTATGTAAGGTGGGGATTTTTCATTTACACATGTTTATCGTGAGGCCAATGCCTTAGTAGATGGGCTAGCGAAAATGTCATCGTCTTCTGGGCTTGCCTTTTCTTTTACTAATCGCTCACTTCCCCAACTGCTGTGTGGGTTAGTGGAATTTGACAAAGTTTCTTTTCCTTACATTCGAGCATAATCAGCTTTATTGATAGAATAGGACCAATGAACTAAATGTACTATTGCTCTGGGGGGTAAGGTTTAACGTCCCCCTCCCAATGTATTTGTCTTTTTCTTTAAAAAAAATTATAAGTCCTATAAAGATTACCATAAAGATTCTAAAGAGTGTAGAGACCTGAAGGAGAACATGAATAATTTAGACTAACAAGGCATTTGAAGCATTTTTTATTTGTAGGAATAAGTTAATAATAGATAAGAAAAAAGGAAATACCATATTAGTTAAAGAGAGATAAAGAACAAGAGAGATCACTGTCCAATCACCAGTTACCTTCATGTTCACCTAGAGTTGGGGTAATCAATATTATTGTTGAGGGAGACCTAATTTTAAGCACGTTGCAAATGAAAATGTCATTGAAAGATGCCGACGCACAATGAACATATAAGATAGTTGAAATGTAATAGAGGAGGGAGTCTATGTCTTTCGAAGTCAATCAAACATGCCTGAACAACTAGAATGATGTTGTTGTGGTTATCACTGTGACTATAGCCAATTATGATGTTTATAAAATGCCTGTAAACATTAATAACTTAATAAATATTTTATTTTATGATATTTTATATCTTTAGGCTTGTCCATTTCTCAATTGAATCTTTTATTTACTCCTTTAATAGACATTAAAAGAGGCCAAACATTCATAGAGGATAAAGTGTCTATCCCACACAAATTGGGGATACACTTGAGATAAGTCATTAGAACTCCATATTGTAGAAAGACCAATAAATCCTAAAGTAATCTTGGAAAGACTCTTGTTATTCCAATTTTAGCTTATTTTATAACCATTCCAACTTTTTTCTAAAGTCCCCAACATAGTGTAGGATCAGGGAAGTTAAACGAGAACTTACTAAGGCAAGGTAATGTTATATGACTTTGTTAAAATTGAAAAGAAATCCTTAAATATAATAAGCATATAGGTCATGGTCTGTAGGAATCCTGGAAAGGAGTAAAGGGCAAGCCAACTGAGGAACTATTAAATATGCTAGGAATCAACCCTTTAATGATCATATAAATGTTAAACATTAAGCATAAATTTAAGCCTATCAAAATAGAAAAAGAGAATATTTTTTTATGAAAGATAATATGTCATCAATCATGAAAGTACTACTTTGATTGACTTTGGGGGAGGCCGAAGATTCACAAAGGAGAAAGTGTCTATCCCACATAAGTTGGGGACACACTTAAGGTGGGTTATAATGATGTTAAAATTCCATATTGTAAGAAGACCTATAACTCCAACGTCATCTTAAAAAGAATTTTATTGTTCCAAATTTAGGTTATCTTATGACCATACCAACTTTCCTTAAAGTCTCCATTACAATGAGGGATGGGGCAAGTTAAATGAGACTTTACTATAGAAAGGGATTGCTATATAACTTTGTTAAAAACTAAAAGAAGTCATTAAATCTAATGAGCATATAAGCTATGGACAGTAGGGATTCTAAAAGGGTGCAAAGGAATAAGCCAAATGATAAAATAGTGGAGATTGTAATTTATTGTTATGTGAGCCTAAAGAACCTCAAAATGGGCAAATGATTGTATTGTAGGATAGGAAAAAAAATGAAAATATTAGTTATAGAGTACAAGTGCATATTCACATGGGAACCTTTAAATATACTAAGAAACGACGCTTTAGTGATAACACATAAGTTAAACATTGAGCCTACATTTAAGACTGTCAAATAGAAAAAGACCTTTTCCACGAGAGATAATATACCATCATTAATGAAGTAAAAAAAATCATTATGGGCTCAATTTGTTAAGGAAATGTAGCATCTAGATTAGTTAGCAAACATAATATTCATTAAGAAGGCAAGTAAGAAGTGGATGATTTGTTGATTTTATAGATATGAACAAGCATACCTAAAGACAGTTAGCTTTATCCTAAATAAATAAATTGGTGGATGTTACTTCATGTCATTACTGATTATGTTTCAAAAATATATAGCACTAACCTAATTAAAATAGTACTTTATTCATTACTCACAAAGGGATATACTCCTATATGGACATACAATTTAGATTGACTAATGCAGGAGCCATACACCAATGATTGATTAATAAGATATTTGAATCCTAGTTAAGAAGAAATAAGAAAGCATGCACTGATGACGTATATTATCAAGATTAAAGGAGGAAGAATATAATCTTACAGGTAGTGCTTTTGTATACTAAAAAGTGTAGCATAAGGTTGAACCCCAAAAGATTTTTCTTTTGCGTGCCAACAAAGAAGTTATTAAGATTCACGATGACTTAATGAGGTATCAAAATTAACCCATAGAAGATAACTATCATCATTTTGATATTACTCAAGTTTATAAAGGATGTGTAGAGGTTAATAAGGAAGGTAGTTAGTTATCCCACTTATTAACTAAGTATGATGATCATTATTCCAATGAGTTTATCTAGAGCAAATAAAGTGAGCAAAGCTTCTAATAATTAAAGGCATGTCTATGAGATCCACCATTATTACCTACCCTATTACCTTATAAAGAATTTTAGGTGTATTTTATTGTATCGTTTAAGGTTGTAAGCTTAGTTCTCATTTAAGAGTTAGAAGAAGTAAAAAGATATGTATACTATGTAAATAAGATACTATAGGGAGTAGAATTATGCTACTCCAAACTTGAAGCAACTGATTTTGCCTTAGTTTTCTATACCTAGAGTTCTCTAGAAATATTTAAGCATTATCTCTTTAAGAGCATCTTGTGAGGTATGGATTTTCCCCCTCCCCACAATCTGGTAAAGATATAATCTTGTTAAAGTTCCTCTTACTAGTATAGCATTATGGAAGAACTTCGTGTTACTATCACCATGTTTAAGTCATAAAGCTCTTGACTTCTTTTTGAGAACTAAGTAGTGATCCTCTTGGGTTCTAATGTATTGACGCAACTCCTACTTCTCCTTATTAAGGAAATTTACATTATTAGGGTATGCGTATAGTAGCTTTTGAGCTTTTATGATTTTATCATTGATTTCCATTAATGGCTATTCAATGGTTTTAGTTCTTCTTCCACTTAGAATTTTTCATGCTTCTTAATTTCGTGGAGTTTCTTATCGCATTAGTAAGACATAGCTCGCCTAATATAAACCTCTAGGCCTTTCTTAACGCATATTTCAATGAAAGAATGATAAGAGCATAATAAGGTTTTGAAGCAAGCTCGAATGTTGGGAAAGCTAGTAATCTAATATGATTTTAAATTCCCCCTGCACAATTCTTTCTAATGGCTTAAAAACTTAATTAATTATTATTACATATGTAGAAGATGGCTTTTTATATGAAGTTTATTAGACTAACCTAGTTTATATACTCAAAGAGGTCTCTTGTGTAATTCCTTAAGTTGTTATTGGTTCTTTTTACCTTATTAGTATAAAGAGTGTTGTTAAAGTCACCAAGTACTATCTAAAGACTAGAAGGTGAATGGATTTGAGATCCTCCAATAGTTGAGCTCTTTGGAATGAAAAATTGGATGTTTAAACAATGTTACATCAAGTAAACTGTTAGCTGTAGATATCCTTACATGAATATTGAGTATTTGATTTGAAAAGTGGGAATGAATGATTTGAAATTCAATAGGGTCAAAGGTCACAATTGTCCTACCACTAAAATTCACTTAATGATGGGTTAACATAGTCCATCCCTTATCTAAAACCAACTTCTCTTCTTCAAGTGATTGATTTTATTTTCTTCTTCAAAAGGCCTATTATAAAAGTCTTCCTACTAAATAACATATCCTTAATATTTTTTGTTTGTTAGGGCAACTAAGGCGATATTTCCAAGATCATTTAGTAGTGAAAGAAGGACCAGGTTTGTCTTAGTTTTAGGTTTTCTACCTTTCTTATTATCGTTATAAGCTCTTCATATTAAGGGGGATAAGATGGGGGTGAACATATCTCAACATCTTTGTTTGTAGCTACCTCTGATTGGCCTAAAGAAACATCAATTATAGTAGCCTTAAAGTAGTTTAATTCTAATAGTGATTTTCTCTAATATCTTTTGCTTCATTCTTTATTAAATTTCTATTATCCTCTGCTATGCGTATGGAAGTATTAATGCTAACCTCCAAACTTATGTTGGTTTCATTTATATCATAATTATTTTCCTTATACTATAACCCATTAGCTTATTATATAGCCCATTTTTGAACTCCTTGCCTATTAACTTCCATATTTTCCTTTGTTGGTTATTCTCAAGGTTTCATAGATATCTCATCATGATTTATGTATCCTCAAAACCTCCATTATCATCTAGTTTCTTTGCACAATCAACCTTGATGTAGATTATGGTAAGACTTATCCTCTTAAGATTATAGTTTCATCAAGGCATATAGGCCTCCCAGTCAAGATCGACAAGTAACTAAGTCCTAAGGTAAACTAGTACTTTAGCTGTATATTGTAGAAATTAATCTATAGAGGAATATACTTCATTTGAAATTTGTTAAATTTCATACCTGGTCCTTAACATTGAAGATATATAGACTTTCCATTAATATGTCAAGGTCTTGACTATAATGTTTTCATCATATTAAGATTATAGTTATACTTCAAGAAGAAGTAATCATCCTTATTGATCCATATGCTTTTTAGCCTTGCTTTTCTCTATTTTATATTTGCCCAACTTTGCATTCGGGAAAAGGAGGATCTTTGTTAGAAAAGAACCCCACCAATTTAGAGGTCCATTTAATAGCTTGATTAAGTAACATCTCGATAAGTGGGGAGATTACTTAGGCCACAACATTTGAAGATTGTGGAATGTATTTGAGTTTTTCCATTCAAGCATCTCCAACCATTTTGCTCTAAAGTTTCATCATAGGGGTTAGGAAGGAGTTGAAGAGGAAAAACGTAACTTTGGAAGAAGAGGCAATATATGGAGCAAAAGGAGAAGTCTTTTGGCACTCGAGGTACGTAATATAGAGTGAGCTTATAAAGGAGATAGAATCTGGTGGCAAACTGTGGCTATAAGAGCACAGTGTGTGGCCTAATTGGATGAGAAAAGGGGTATGAGAGTCACTTACAAAAGCTACAAGGCATAGAAGAGTACCTGGTTCCATTCCTAAAAGGAAAATAAATAAAGTTTGGCCACATATGGGAAGCTAAATGAAAAATTAGCTAAATAAGGAAAATTTTAAAAGGAAGGGGGTTGACTAAAGGTTGGACATAACAAGGATATGTTAGAGAGATGGGAAAGCACATATCTCATATTCTTAGTGAAGGTGAAAAAATTTTCTAAACTAGATTTAAGTTATTTTAGTTAAGGCAGTTAATTTTTATTAAACCAGATTTAGGTTCTTTAATATATAGATTTGTGCAAACCTATAAATTTATTTTATTTTTAATTTAAGGGAATGTTATATAAGGGTATAATAGTCATTTATTATACATTACATTTTACATCTATCTTCCAAACAATATTTTATTACATTACATTATGAACCCTTCCATCACTCCTAAACAATTTTTCACTATATTACATTCTATTCCATTATAAGCCATTCCGTTCCGTTCTATTTCATTATGTTCCATTCCATTAATTAACATCCAATCAAATATGCCCTAAAGGTTAGACATAACAAGGATATGATAGAGAGATGGGAAAGCACGTATCTTATATTCTTAGTGAAGGTGAATAATTTTTCTGAACTAGATTTAAGTTCTTTTAGTTAAGGCAGTTAATTTTTATAAACAGACTTAGGTTCTTTAAATATAAATTTGTGCAAACCTATAAATTTATTTTATTTTTAATTTAAATTTCATGTATATAATTTAGGTCTATTCTAAATTTTGGTATAATCTTACTGAGAATAAAAAAATTATAACCATTTAAATTCAAACTCAAATCGAGAGACCTATCAAGAAAATATTCCATTTTATACACTTGTCAGTTTATTGATAACCAAGCATAGAAAGAACTCAAAGGTTACATTTTTGTTGTTGTTAGCCTTAGTTCTTCCATCTTTTATTCTTGTAATTAGGAATGTTTTCTAAAAAAATAGAGAAATTTATTAAGTATAATGTTATAAACTTATTAGATGCAATACATCTTAGAAGGAAATTTGGCAATCACTCACAATGAAAAATAAATCACGTAAATAAAAGAAACTAATATTGAAGCACATTTCTTTAGTCTTAGAAGTGGTTAAATGAAGGCTAGGTCATCTAGTTAATTGAGTAGTTCATAGGCCATTAAAACTACTTTAAGGTCTATACCCATAACCCTCTCATTAGAGTTGGAACTTGGTAGGTCAAATGGACCTTTTAGAATGGACTAATTGTCCACAGTGATTACAATTAAATTCGAGACACAGAATTTTCCAGTAAAACCGGCAGATACGCTACCGGACCGGACCAAAGCAAGGCCCTCAAATTCGTATACAAAAGAGCGTGAGGTGCAGGCAACGTAGTAAGGAGCGTGTCGATTACAAATAAAGAGGGGTGCGAAATGCCATAAAGACCCTACCAAAAATAAATAGTTGCACTGCACCATCCAATGAGAATGTGATGCTGACAGAGAATTAGAGAAACCATATTTAAAAGGAGCAGCCAATGACTTGTGGAGGGAGAAATTTGACCACATTTTTTAAAAGTGAGGAGAATAGAATCAATCACCATTACAAGAAATAAAAAGTGATAAGTGTAGTACTTTGCTTCTAAAGTAAAAGGGGGAAAAAGAAAAGTTCTTCTTCAAGTTATTGAAATGAAAGTGGAGGTTAGTTGGGGGAGGGGGTTTCAGAAGAACTTGTAATGGTAGCTGTGAGAAATATCATAGATTCTCTACTCCTGCTGAGCAATATTAGATAAACAAAACCAACCAGAACCTGAAGAACATTAACAAGTTAGGGAAAGAGAAAAAAAGGGATTTTGTTGTTCATCGAGATGCGAGCTTTTTCTTCCGCTGGAAATGGAACCTTCTCCGTACTTCTTCTTTTGTTGCTTTTGATTCTTATTCTTCCTAGTATTTGCTCCCAAGTCTCTCTCTTTACGCCTTTCGTTTCGTGGGTTTCCGGGATTGGTCTCTTCCTGGCTGTGATGTGCTTGAATCGACCTGTGGATTCGTTGTTGATGAATCTGGGATCGGTTAGACGCTGACTTCTTTCTGGGTTTCGCTTCAAAAGTTCGTTTTTTTTGGCGAGGGGTTTGACAGTTTTGTGTTGTTGTCGTTGTTGTGGTTCTTGTCATTGTTTTATTGTTGGGTTCTGGAAATCTTTTGTGTTGTGAAGTTATTAAGTGAACTTGTTTTGGTGTAAATAGTGTATTACTTTGTTGTTGGGGGATTTCCTCCTTGGATATATGTTTTCGTTGATTCTTGGAGGATTTTCTTCTCTTTTTCCTTTTTAACCGTCTTTGAAGGTTTTAATCATACAGAAAAGGTTAAAATCAAGATACACAACCCTAATCACCCACCTTTTTTGTTGTGGGTGGGTTTTCACTTCATAGCATAGTTAACCTTGTTCAGTTTGAGTCAGTTCCTAGTTTTCTGGGTGTATACCATTTGTGTCAAGCTTTCTTGCAATATTTGTTTCGAAGGAGAAGAAAAGTGGCTCATACTGGGTTGGGATACTTGTTGGGGTTGTTTTCGTTTTATGGGAATACCTGATACTTCCCTTCAAGATCTGATAGAAAAGGTTAGGTCTTGGATTTCTTGGGGGCCAAGCGATATATTACCATCTTTTTATCCCCTGAATTTGAGATGCCCAACAGAAAAATGTGTTGCGAGTGCAATACCAAGTCCACTGAGTTCTCCAATGGATGCACTTGCTTAAGTTGTGGGACGTGGTTTTGTATTAAATGTATGAGGGGCTACGAGTCTCATGATGTTGTTACTGAATCCTTTGATGCCAGAAGCAATACTGACTGTGAGGTAAGTATCAAAATTTGCAAGTTCTGTGACGTGGTTAATAGCAAACGTGAAGCTGTGAAGAAAAACTGTGAAAAGGTGCACCCTTCTGAGTCACCTCCCCGTGATAACCTCGAGCCATCCTCTCCTTTTCCCGGGGGATCAATTCAAAGTGGTCGTCTCGTACATCATCTTGAATCCGGAGATCCTGTGTATTCTTCTCATGCTGCAAGCAGCAGGTGTATCGCCTCATTTAGTGCTCACCCATATCCGGTCTGTGTTCGTGACTCCCCAAGCAGGTAAACAAATTTTCCCGAATATCCAGATTATGTCAGAAACCCACGAGTGTAACTAACTAATATATGGTCATGTTCTGAAACTTGAGCTTGATCTATCACTTCCATCTGCGAAAAATGTCAGCCAGAAACATTTAAGTTCTCCAATGCTTACTGCGTCTGCTTTTATCTTGTCTTTTATTTTTCTACTATTTCTTTTCCCCTAGCAACTTGGTCTTATTTCTGGACTTGCTGATGCAGGAGTGATGAAGAGGAAGCTGAATATTCTGGGAAGCACTTTTACAGTCCAAGTGAATATTGCCATGATATTTCAGATTTAGATTCAAGTAGTTTTAGCTCTAGAGTTGAGTTTTGTGATTGTAACTCAGTTGGTTCGAGTCCTCTGCATAGGCCGTATAGGAATAATCTTACTTTCTATAGACCTGGGCATCCTGTACAGCAAGAGCAACATGGAAGTCCGTTGTCTCATAATTATGGTCATTTTGATCAAGAAAATATGGCTGTTTTAAGAATACCTGAAAAAGAGACTGGGTATTCAGAGAACAGTTGTGAATACTCTGATGACATATCAATTTTACGGAATCAACTTGATGAACCGCAAAAATCATTGGATTTTGAAAGCAATGGTCGCATCTGGTATCCTCCTCCTCCGGAGGATGAAAATGATGAGGCTGAGAGCGATCTTTGTGATGACTATGATGATTATGTTGGGGATTCAAGTACAATGTTTACATCTAGTACCAGCTTTTCTGATGCTTTTCCATCGAAGGAAAAACATAATGATGGTAACACGGAATGCCTTAGAGCTGTCATACAGGTGCATTTTAGGGCTCTCGTATCCCAGCTTTTGCAGGGAGAGGGTGTTAGGATCCGCGAGGGTGTTAGAGTCAGTAACGAGGGCAACGCTGATGACTGGCTTGGCATTGTTACCAGTTTAGCTTGGCAAGCTGCCAATTTTGTGAAACCAGATACTAGCAGAGGAGGCAGTATGGATCCTGTTGATTATGTAAAGGTTAAATGTATAGCAGCAGGAAGTCCAAGTGATAGGTATCATTTGGTCATCTTTTTCATCTGCTTTGTTCTAAGATATCTAATCCTTTAACGTTAATATTGGTTATGTTTGTTATTTTTCTACTTTGCAGTGTTCTTGTAAAGGGAGTAGTTTGTTCAAAAAATATAAAGCATAAACGCATGACCACTCAATACAAAAACCCCAGATTGCTACTTTTAAAGGGAGCACTTGAATACCAGAATGTTGTGAATCAGTTGGCATCATTTAATACATTAGTGAAACAGGTACTTTCTCTGTTGAGCTGATATTTTCGTTATTTTCTTAGTCAGATTGAAGAGTTCTAATGATTAATGAAGTTTTGAGTGATCTTTTGCACAGGAAAGTGATCATCTTAAGATGATTATGTCAAAGATAGAAGCTCTTCGCCCAAATGTTCTGCTAGTAGAAAAGAGTGTATCCCCATATGCCCAAGAATATCTACTGACAAAGGAAATTTCATTGGTTCCCAATGTGAAAAGTTCATTGCTAGAGCGTATAGCTCGGTGCACTGGTGCACACATTAGTGCATCTATTGACAATATTTCTACGACACGGTTGGGACATTGTGAGCTATTTCATGTAGACAGAGTATGTGAAGAACACGAGAATACCAATCAGTCGAACAAAAAACCTTCTAAAACATTGATGTTTTTTGAAGGATGTCCGCGACGTCTAGGTTGCACGGTACTGTATCACTTCTGTCAGATTATATACGCTATACATGACAATTTTATTTTCAAGAAGGGGGTCTCATTTAATGGTTGAGGATCGAGTTGCATTCTTGTAATGCAGAGATATAAATTTTTGCTCAGGTTGTGATTATGGCGTAGTCTGAACTTAATGCTGTCTGTAGATTGATCAAACTTCATGATACCTTCTGTTTGGTTTTCTATTGATCCGTGATATATTACAATTTGATGCTGCAAAATTAAATTCAGTAACTGATTAGTATGATGTAAAGTTCCACTAGTATCATACACTGCAATGTCAGTCTTGTTGCCAACATGATGGTGTTCCAGGGGTACAATTTTAATTAATTTCGTAATTATAGGAACCAAAAACTTTGTAGCATAGATGTTTTAAATACAGATCACTGAGAGCATCGCATACATTCATCGAAACTCACCTGGTGGATCTAAGTGGAAGCATGAACTACATCTATTGTTTGCCACAATACTGTTAGCTTAATGTAGAACCACGGACGTGAGACATAAAAGTTATCAATCATATCATTAGGTTATAATTAGCTAAACCTTAGCATGTACTCATCCAAATTAGTTCTCAATTCTATCTAATAATCAGTTTATGACCTGTTGTGTAGATCATGCTGCGGGGTTCATGCCGTGAAGAACTAAAGAAGGTTAAGCATGTTGTTCAGTTTGCAGTTTTTGCAGCATATCACTTATCCCTTGAGACATCATTCCTTGCTGATGAGGGTGCAAGTCTTCCTAAGATGAAACTGAAAAGCTCCATTTCTGAACCAGAGAGCACGACGGCTGATAATTCTGTTTCACTTACCTTTCCAACTGATTCCTTTTCTGAAGCCAAAACCTCTACTTGGGATGATGGGTACATTGGACTAGAGCCAGAGCATACAAAGCCACCATTGTTATCTCGGAAACTTGAGGTCTGTAGTATTCCTTTATCTCATGGTTTGGTAGATAGTTGTTTAGAGAATGCACTCTTTGATGCATGTCATGATGAATTTACATCTAACGTGGGAAATGACTCATTTGGTGAGTTTGAGGTTCCAAATGTATATAAAATGTCTGCTGTCAGTAAAGACCTTGTACATTCAGAATTGTATGATAGTATGAATCAAGAGCAAGGAAAGCATGTCAGTTCTTGTGAATTTACAAGACCTGAGAGGTTTGATGACGGAGAAGGATCTAGTGAATACTTCTCAGCCACTGAAACTCACCAGAGCATATTGGTATCATTTTCAAGCCGCTATGTACCAAAAGGTACTGTTTGTGAACGTTCTCGGCTGTTGCGCATAAAGTTCTATGGATCATTTGACAAGCCACTTGGAAGATATCTTCGATATGACCTATTTGATCAGGTAATTCATGATTGTTTTCTCTTCACTAACATAAAGCTAAAGCAGACATAACAATCTCATGTAATAGTAGCATTTTCTTTCACCAGACATCATACTGTAGGTCTTGTAAGGAACCAGCTGAAGCACATGTACTTTGCTACACCCACCAGCAGGGAAATCTGACAATCAATGTTAGATCTCTTGCCTCTGCGACACCTCCTCTGCCCGGGGAGCGGGATGGGAAGATATGGATGTGGCACCGATGCCTTAGGTGTACTCATGTTGATGGAGTTCCACCAGCTACCCGCAGAGTGGTCATGTCAGATGCTGCTTGGGGACTTTCATTTGGGAAATTTTTGGAACTGAGCTTTTCTAATCATGCAACTGCCAATCGTCTGGCACCCTGTGGTCATTCATTGCAGAGGGACTGCCTTCGATTCTATGGGTAACTGCCATTCCTATTGAAATATAGTCTTTGGCTTTTGTGGACTCTTTGGGTGATCATTAAAATATCTATCTAGCAGGTTTGGGAGTATGGTTGCTTTCTTCCGATATTCCCCAATTGATATTCTGAATGTTCATTTGCCACCATCAGTGCTTGAATTCAATGGTCATGGCCAGCAAAAGTGGATCAGAGAAGAGGCAGTAGAGGTTCTTTATTTGGCTTGCTTATTGCCTTATTATGTTTTGATTATTGATTGCGTAAGAAATCTTGCAATCAATAGTTGTTTTCAAATGCACTTTGCTTTTCTAAATCTTCTGTTCTTCCTTACAGCTTTTGGACAAAATGGAGACTTTCTATTCAGAAATATCTGGTGTACTAGACAACTTGGAACGGGAGAGTAAATCTTTTGATTCAGAAATATCTGCTATACTAGACAACTTGGAACAGGAGAGTAAATCTTTTGATTCTGAATTACCAGATGCAAACCAGTTACAGAATCACCTTATGAATCTGAAAGATCAACTTAGAAAGGAAAGAAGTGATTATCATGTAAGTAGCGTTGTTGTTTTTGTTCCGGTGGAGCAATCTAGAATGGTTATTCTGTAATCTGTTTAAACTTGCAAATGCTATAGTTGCAAATCTTCTGATCAGTCTTTATGTGTATAGAGCATGCTACAACACGCTGTTGGAGAGTGTCCACCATCTGATCAAGCAGCTGTAGACATTTTAGAACTTAACCGTTTGAGACAGGCTCTTTTAATTGGGTCATATGATTGGAACCGTCAGCTTTATTTATTAGATTCTCTCCTTAAGACAAAATTTACTGTCAAGATCAAACAAGGGGATGCATCTCCTGCTGAGCTTCAAAAGTTGAGGAATGATATATTTTGCAAGGATGGCCAGCTTGAGCCTTGCCAAGAAAATGACATTTCTGGCTACTATAAACCACAGGTGTGTATTGGTGATGACTTAACATCAGAACAGATTGAGGCTAGTATATCCTTGGAAAGTTTTGTTCCTGAAGATTCAGTATGCGAGGACAGAGCGGGGGAGGTCCATTCAGATGGCGAGCTTAATTCAAACAAGAACTCTTGTAGTAGCCTCCCCCCCAGTGCTTCCAATTTGTCTGAGAGAATGGATTCTGCTTGGACAGGTACTGAACAATTTGCAGCTGACATTGCACCTTTACTTGCATCTCAAGCTGATGGATCTAGGCCGAGGTTGGTCAATCAAACAAGTCTCTCTGATCATTCTCCCTTCAAAAGGATGATGGCACCAATTAGGGTTCATTCCTTCGACTCTGCCTTGAGAATCCAAGAAAGAATCCATAGAGGTTTACTGCCTTCATCATTGAATTTGTCAACATCAAGGTCATTTCATGCATCTGGAGATTACAGGAGTATGGTGAGAGATCGGACATCAATCACAATGCAGACTCTCTCCCAGAAATTGCCTATAGAGGCACAAAAGCTGAATTTAGAATCTGGTGCTACTCCCTCATTTATCTCCGCTACTCACATGGCTGGGGGTGCTCGATTGCTGCTTCCTCAGAGGGGTTGTAATGATATAGTAATTGGTGTCTATGAAGATGATCCTGCCAGTGTAGTGTCTTATGCCCTTAGTTCCAAGGAATATGAGGATTGGGTCACTGATAAGTCAAATGAGAACGAAGGAATCTGGGGTGGAAATGAAAGATGCAAGGAAGATTCAACATCTTCCAATTTTTCAAGTTGGCAATCTTTTGGTGCTGTGAACTTGGATTATATCCATTATGGAAGTTATGGATCTGAAGATCTATCTTCATCGGCTGGTACCCTGTTTATGGATTCCAAAAGATCCCCTCATTTAACAGTTTCTTATGGTGATGATTCTTCACTGGCAGGGGGCAAAGTCAAGTTTTCTGTCACTTGTTATTTTGCTAAGCAGTTTGATTCTCTTAGGAAGAAATGCTGCCCTAGTGATGTAGATTTTGTTCGCTCCCTTAGTCGCTGTCAGAGGTGGAGTGCCCAAGGGGGAAAAAGCAATGTGTATTTTGCCAGATCATTGGATGAGAGATTCATTATAAAACAAGTCAAAAAGACTGAGCTGGAATCATTTGAAGAATTTGCACCAGAATATTTCAAATATTTGACAGATGCTCTGAATTCAGGAAGTCCTACTTGTTTAGCAAAAGTTCTTGGTATTTATCAGGTTAGGCTCTCATCTGCACTATTATGTTTATTGAACATCCATCGATCAGGGAATGTGTGTGTTGGGAACTAAATACATCAGTTCTTTCTGATTCTTATTTATCAATTTGATGGCAGGTTAGTGTAAAGCACTTGAAAGGTGGCAAAGAAACAAAATTGGATTTGATGGTAATGGAAAACCTCTTCTATAAGAGAAGTATTACGAGGATTTACGACCTTAAGGGTTCTGCTCGGTCTCGATATAATCCAGATACAACTGGGTCAAACACGGTTTTGCTAGATACGAATCTGGTGGAAGAGTTGTGCACAGAGCCAATATTTCTTGGAAGCAAGGCAAAGAGGAATTTAGAAAGAGCCATATGGAATGATACATCTTTCTTGGCGGTAAGCACTACCTCTGGTGTCTCCTCTATTGATTTTCTCTGGTATGATACCAGTGATAGCATTTGCATTTGCATCTATATTCTGTTCATTTAGGTGCCAAAATTGGGCATTTTAATTCTAACTTGGCTTTCAATGACTGTAGTCTGTTGATGTTATGGACTACTCTCTGCTTGTTGGAGTGGACCAAGAACGAAAAGAGCTGGTCTTAGGTATCATTGATTTTATGAGACAATACACATGGGACAAGCATTTGGAGACTTGGGTAAAGGCATCTGGAATACTTGGGGGTCCAAGAAATGCATCCCCAACAATCATATCACCAAAACAATACAAGAAAAGATTCAGAAAAGCAATGACTTCATACTTTCTCACAGTTCCTGATCAATGGTCTTCATGAACCTTGAGTCACATTTGTTGATTGATAAAAGCAGTAGAGATGATAAAGTGGGAAGGAGTGTAATTCCATCCCCGTTTCTTTTAATTTATTTATTTTTGGTAGGATCCTTTTTATGTACGCGGGCAAAGTTGCAAGGGCATAAGAGTTGTTCCTTGTTTCGGGAGGTCTTTGTACATCTTTTTATACATGTGCAAAAGCCAGTTCTTGTGATGGCTCACTTTGTCAATCAATGGTGTGATCTAACTCAAGAGCCAGGGAAGACAGTCGTAATTGCTTGAACTTACTGTAGAAGAAGGTTGACTAAAACTTGCTTAAACAGTAGTGTAACCGATTATAAAAGAGGGGATGGTCCGATTTGTTTTGTTCTATTTTTTAAACTGCCTAATGAAAGCTAATCCACTCAAATTAATGTTTCCCTGTCTGTATTTCACTCTTTGTTTTTTCCTCCAATAATGAAACAGGTAAAAATAGAGATTCTTCCTTTAAATCTTACACACTGTTTGGTTAGCGTCTGAGGACGCGAGGACGAATGACGAGGACAGAAATTTTTGTTTTCAGGGGTGTTTGCTTACCGAAGACAGAAATTTTTGTTCCGTCCTCAGAGGACGAAGACAGAAATTTTTGTCCATCTCAAAACTATGGTACAGAAATTCTTGTCCGTAGGACAAGAAAAGGAAATGACCACCTTACCCTCTCATTAATAAGATTATTACATATTAATAATAATTACTAATATTAAATAATAATAATAATAATAATAATAATAATAATTAATATTATTAATAATATTATTAATTAATATTAAATATTA
>JANKOD010000191.1:8377717-8388338 GCA_026284645.1 Erythroxylum acuminatum
AAAATTGAAAATATATGCAAAAAATCAAGATAGAAAACAAAAAACTGTTTTCTGAAAGTAAACGCACCCTAAGTTTTGTCAAACACAATCCATAAAATACTCTAGATGGAAAATGATCTCTGGGAAACTATTGAGGAGGACTACGAAGTTCCTCTCTTGCCTGCAAATCCAACCATGACACAGATCAAGAATCATAAGGAGAAGAAAACTAAAGCTACGTTATTTGCTGTAGTCTTACAAGAAATCTTTGTTAGAATTATAACAATGAAATCAACATTTGAGGTTTGAAATTTTTTGAATTTTTTTTAAGGAGATGAAAGAATTAAGGGGATACATATTCTCAATTTGTTCGGAGAATTTGAACTTCAACAGATGAAGGATTTAAATACTGTCAAAGACTATTGTGACAGATTGCTTAGCATTGCCAATAAAGTAAGGTTACTGGTCTTTGAATTTCTTGATTCTAAATTAGTTTATTAAATTCTTGTAAGCTCTAGAGAGGTTTAAAGCAACCATTTTTTCGTTTGAAAATACTAAAAACCTGTCAAATATTAGTTTGACAGGATTATTAAATATAAAACCCCAAACTTTCCCTTCCATCAGTTTATACATTTTATTATGAGTGAATAGTATTTTCAGATGAATAGTAAACTCAAATAAATAGTATTTCCACTTGAATAGGCATTTTGAGGACCTAACCATAAAAAAAGCCTATTCAAGTGATAATACTGTTCACCTAAGTTTACTATTCATCTAGAAATACTATTCACCCATAAAATATATAAACAAATAGAAGGGAAAGTTTAGGGTTTTACAATAATTCGCCTATTTATATATTACTACACCTATAAACCAAATTAAATCTCCAAAATATTCCACAACCAACTCACCACCAAATCGACTATGGGATATTTTAATTAGGATCGATACTTAGTAATTAAATGTCTCAAAATTTTTGAATGGGATTAAAATCATTAATACCCATTATTTTCCAAAAAGGTCATTTTAGTCCTAAACTTATAAAATTTTCAAAATTCATCAAATTGGACTTGTTTTCGATCCGTTTAAATGTCACTTGACTCTAACACCTCTTCTGGGTATTTTCACTTTTTTTTGGGGGTTGGGTCCTCAAAATGCCTATTCAAGTGGAAATATTGTTTACCCAAGTTCACTATTCATCTAGAAATTCTATTCGCCCAGGATAAAATATATAAACCGATAGAAGGGAAAGTTTGGGATTTCACAATTACCCTTCCTTATAAAAATTTTCGTCCTTGAAATTTAACTGAGCATACTAGCTTGAAATAAATGAGGGTATAATGTACGCATTTGTCGCTCAGGCTCCCATGTAGCTTGCTTTATCAAGTGGTTCCTCCACAGTACCTTAACCAACGGAATGATTTTGTTATGCAAAACTTGTTCTCTACAGTTGAGGACTTGTAATGGTTCTTCCTCGAAAGTCAAATCTTCTTTTAGGTTCACCGGTTGTTCTATGACTATCGGAGATGGATCAGCTAGATATTTTCGAAGCATAGACATATGAAAGACATTGTGAATCCTCGCAACTTCGTCTGGTAACCTCAATCGATATGCCACTGGTCCAATCCTTTCCGTAACTTCATACGATCCTATGTAATGCGGCCTTGGTTTAAGTCGTTTCCCAAATCTCAATATGCCTTTCCAAGGATAAATCTTAAGAAACACCTTATCTCCAATATCAAATACAAGATCTCTACGGCGATTATTTGCATAACTTTTCTGTTTATCCCAGGCAATCTTTAATCTATCCCGAATAATCTGGACTTTTTTTATTGTCACCTACACAAGTTCGGGACCTATCAATTTTCTTTTTCCTACCTCATCCCAACATATTGGAGTTCTGCATTTTTTCGGTAAAGCGCCTTGTAAGGGGCCATGCTAATGTTGGACTGATAGTTGTTATTGTAGGCAAATTCTATTAGTGGTAGGTGGGTGTCCAACTCCCCTTAAATTCCATGACACAAGACTAAGCATATCCTTAAGTGTTTGAATAATTCTCTCTGACTGACCATCCATCTGAGGGTGAAATGCAATACTAAACTTCAATTGTGTACCCAAGGCTTTTTGTAAGTTGGGCCAGAATTTGGATATGAATCTAGGGTTATGTTCCGAAACAATAAAGGTTAGTGCACTATAGAGCCTCACTATCTCATCCACATAAAGCTGGGCTAATTTATTTAAGGAGTAATCATTTCTGATCGGAAGGAAATGTGCGGACGTTGTTAACCTGTTCACGATCACCCATATAGTATCGTGCCCACTCTGACTTCGTGGAAGCCTTACTACAAAGTCCATAATAATCTTTTCCCACTTCCATTCTGGGACTGGGAGGGACTGCATCATTTTTGCAGGTTTATGATGTTTTGCTTTAATCTATTGACAGGTTAGACATTTAGCAACAAATTTTGCTATTCTTTCTTCATTCCTCTCCCTCAATAATGTTCCTTAAGGGTGTGGCACATTTTTCTGCTATCTAGATGCATAGTATAAGCTGAGGAGCGAGCTTCCTCTAAGATTTCTTTCTTCAGGTCCCCCATACCTGGTACGCACAATTGTTGCCCCCTCTTTATAGTACCATCTTCTTGGATTGTAAATTCCGTCCTCTGCCCATTCTCAACTTCATCAACTGGGGATCTTGTTTCCGCCTCTTTATAACCTGGTCCAACAAAATGGGGGCGAACGTGAAATGTAGCCACCAATGCTCCTGAATCTGCCATATTCAATCTAACTCCTAGCGATCTCATTTCCACTAGAAGTGGAAGGTATATTGTCTTCAGTTGTACTATTGAGCAGATAGGTCTCCTACTTAAGGCATCAATCATTACATTAGCTTTTTCAGAGTGGTATTCCATCGTACAATCGTAATCTTTTATTATTTCCAACCATCTTCTCTGCTTCATGTTTAGTTCTTTCTAGTGAACAAATACTACAAACTCTTGTGATCTGTGAAAATTTTACAAGGAACACCATACAAGTAGTGCCTCCATATTTTTAATGTAAAAACCACCGCTGTTAGCTCTAGGTCATGAGTGGGATAGTTCTGCTTAAGTTTCTTCAATTACCTAGAAGTATAGGCTACAACCTTATCATTCTGTATGAGAACACACCCTTATCCCTGTCTCGAAGCATCACCATAGATTGTAAAGCCATCACTTCCTTTCGGTAATCTAAGCACACGAGCTGTTGTTAATCTTTCTTTTAATTCATCAAAACTTCTCTGACAGGCATTTGACCACTTAAACTTCTCCTCTTTCCTTGTTAACTTGGTTAGTGGGGCTGCCATTTTGGAAAATCCTTCAACAAATTTCCTGTAGTAGCCTTCCAATTCAAGGAAACTCCTGACTTCTGTCACTTTAGTGGGAGGTCTCCAATTAGTAGTAGTTTCAATCTTTTGGGGGTCTACACTAAGTCCTTTAGCTGATATGACGTGACCTAAGAAAGCGACCTTTTCAAGCCAAAACTGACACTTACTTAACTTAGCATATAATTGGTGCTCTCGTAGGGTCTGTAAAATTGTTCGAAGATGTTCTATATGTACCTCCCAACTATTGAAATACACCCTATTCATTAAATCCATAAAAGCAACTAGAACATTTGTTAATCTGATGGGTAGAACCAAGAATTCATAATGCCAGTACCTTGTCCGAAAGGTAGTCTTCGGGACATCTTCATTGCAGATTTTCAACTGGTGATAGCCTCATCTTAGATCAATCTTTGAATACACCCTAGATCATTATAGTTGATCAAATAGATCACCAATCCTTGGGAGAGGATATTGGTTGCAGACTGTCACCTTATTCAACTGTCTGTAGTCGATACATAACCTTAAACTCCCATCCTTTTTTTTAACAAAGAGGACTAGAGCTCCCCAAGGGAAAGCACTAGGTCTCACAAAACCATTATCTAACAACTGCTCCATCAATCATTATATTACTACCAACAAACACTATTTCAGCAAAAAATGAGTTTCCAATTGGAATGGAAACTATTATTCCACTGTCTAACCATTAAGGTTCCACATCTAATTTTGCAGAAAAATTTAGTGACATAAAAGAGTGTGTAATACCGGGATCTACTAAAGAATAAGCACCATGCTCAAAAACAGAAATCATACCAATGGCTACATCTGGTGTGGTGTCTGCCTTTTGCTGAGTAACTGTAAAGACTCGAGCTTGCGTGTGGGTTTTACTTGCTTGCCTTATGGGGGCTGCTCCCCTACCTTTTAAACTTCTACTAGATGTAGGAAAACTCGACCCTTTGGCTTGAGAACATTGATTCCCCTGTCTAAAAACCCCTCTAACTTACGAAGGTGCTGAAGATCTCACCACTGATCTCTCTGCAGTAATGAACTGAGGACAATCTCTCCTAAAGTGGCCCTCCTATCTACAGTGGAAATAGCCTGTTGTATTCATTCGACACTCACCTAAATGTCTCTTTCCACAAGTACTACACTCTAGCACTGGTGTTCTAGTGTCACAAAAATCGATGGGTTTATGAGGTGACTCAAAAGATTCCTGACTGGTTGATCTGCCTCTGCTGAACCTCTAGCCACTGATCCATCTTAACTTACTTCTTCTTACTGAACCATGAGATGAGCTAGCCGGTGCACTGCGTTTTTGTTCTGATCTCACAGTCTGGGTGATCGTCGTTATATTTCTTTCCACCTTCATTGCAGCTTTCACTAACTCCCTATAGTGTGCTTGTGAGGCCAAAGACAAATGGATCCTCAACTTGGGGCTTAGACTTATAACAAACCTCTTACACTTTTGCTCTTCACTGTCAGCAATAAACGAAACATGTCTGATAAGCTCTGAAAATTTTTTCCCTATTCTGTCACTAACATCGGACTTGCTCCAGATGGAAAAATTCCTATACTCGGGCATCCTTGTAACTCTGGGGGTAGAACCTATCAGTAAACTCTCCCTGAAATCAGACCAAGACACCCCATCTGGATGACATCTCTCAATAGCTTCCCACCAATCCTTTGCCTTGCCCTCGAGGAGGTAGGTGGAAAATATCGCTCTCTGTTCATTGGTATATCCCACAACTCGGTATATCTTCATAATCCGGTCTAACCATGCGTGCGCACTCTCTGGATCTCCACTCCCATCAAAAGGCTTTGTGCCTAGTTTACACACCCGCTTGATGGAACATCTAAAAGTTTCTCCACTTTCGTGTGACTGCTGCATCGCTGCGGCGAATATCTAAGCCATCAGCTCTATGGTAAAATTTCCCCTAGTTGGTTCTACTAGCCCTGACGGTTGAGAATGAGGTTGATTCATGGAGGCACTCGCTGAGTCTGGCAAGTGTTCCTCTTCCCTTCTTGGTGGTGCCTCAGGTGTAGGAGCCATTGATGTGGTCCTACGGGGACGTCCACGGCCTTGTCTGTGCATCGTGCTGTGCATTTGACAAACTACAAATGTGTAAGAATTTCATGTCTTGAACTATGTGCATGTAAATCACAACATTTTACAGGTCATCACTTTGAAAACAACATTATAAACATTTTGCAAATGCATTAAACAGAAAGGGATAACTTGGCTCTGATACCAACACTGACAGGCCCCTTTCCTGATGACTAGGTGACCTGCCCGACAGCTCATAAAAGCCCTCCAGTTAATATCCAGTTCAACTAGAAAGTTCCCCTGGAGCTAAGCCTTTTTCCTTTCTTTAAAATATTTTAAAATCCATATAAAGAAAAGAAAAAGGAATAGCAATGGAAGTTTATAAAAGTAAACATTATTAAAAATTTCGACAGCATAACATCCATTATTTAATAAAACAAAAAATTTTAGGTTCCTGGAAAGCGATTCAAAACACTTTTATCTACTTAACCAAAGCACCATTGCTACTTCTAGGCTTCAAGTCCATTTAGAAACAATCTCAAAGGGTCAAACACATTCATGCAATTTAGTTAAGGAAAAGAACATTTATAAATAACCATATTTTCACAAAACCAAGATCAGGACATATTTACGAAAATGATGAACTATACGTAGTAAAACATTTACAATCTATCTTTACTTATAAACAATCTTAAAGGGTCAAACACATTCATGCATTTAGTTAAAGAAAAGAAAATTTATAAATAACCATATTTTCACAAAACCAAGATCAGGACATATTTATGAAGAAGATGAACTATACGTAGTAAAACATTTACAATCTATCTTTACACAAAAGATGTTCATAACAATGCAATACATGTAAAACAAATGCACAAGCAAAATTGCCTACACAGCACACGTGACGCAGGTAGCTATTCAAATGGTGGAGTCCCGGGTACTGAAATCCTTAGGCGTGCACCTGGGAGGTTAAAATTTAAAAAAAGAGAACATAAAATAAAGGGTGAGCTAAATAAGCGCAGTGAGTGTTATGATTTCTATTCAAACATTTATACAAAAATTAACCTCCATAAAGAACAAAGATAATTTCCTTTTCTTTTGAAGCAATAACCAATGTTCTGATTTAACAAATTCATATAATCAATGCAAATGTAAGACACAATCAAGTTCCTCTTTCCTTGTAAGGTAACAGAGATGGCAATTGATAGTTTTATGAACGTTCTCTTTTAAAATTTTCTTTGCCATTTGGTACTGTTAGGTGTCAGGGCACGAAGCTGGTTTTGCATTGCTTACTCGTTCCTGGTTAACCTCTAATAATGAAGCTAGTTTTGCATCGTTTACCCACACTAGGTTAACCACTATATACCATTTGTTATGGAGCTAGTTCTGTATCGCTTACCCATAACGATGCTAACACTATATATAAATCAGTGGTTACATAGCTGGCTCTGTATCGCTTAACCGTAATAGTGTTAGCACAATATATACTCCAACGTGCAGAGGGTGACTCACAAGACATACTGACAGTCACGACACCACCTACTGTTAGTGTCAGACACTTCCCCAAGACTCTGCCATGCACGTTAGGACTTATTCTGATCGGTATGATCATATGTATAAGGAGAACTAACAGCATGCGATAGGCTAAACAACAATTAATACACACGTGCACCACATTTCTATACCAATTTAGTTCATGTTCAAATTTCATTGTCGTGCTAATTCAGTGCATATGCAATTTCAATTCAGTTCCATCTTAAAGCATATATATAAATCTCATAAAATTTTGCTTTCAAATTCAAATAGCAACGCCAATGAACTTATTTATAAACATACTTTTCATTATAAAATAGAAACCATTTTCATAAAATCAATTTAAGGATACACTCACAGTTTTGCACACTTATCGTCAAGCGCACTCTCATGTTTAGTGACTCTCCTTTTCCTACACAAAATGCATTTTACTTAGACATTTATTTCCAAATTGGGAAAATAATGTATTAAAACTATATATTCGGTTTAACTGAATTTGAGATTTGTATTTTATCATGTAACACATATGCTAATTATATTTCTGCTTACTTTCGTAAGCTAACCTATTAGTCAATGTTTCCAAATCTAACTTCAAAAGTCACTTAAGTACCATATTTTATCCATTCTAACTTACCAATTCTTTTAAAACACAATCTCACCGAATTTAACTCACTATATCACAATCATGCATGATGAGTCACGGTTATGACCCATGTCTAGAATCCATACCTCCACTTGTTCCTTAATTTTCACATAGTAAACGTTTAAATTAGGTTTTGACGTCTTTTAGACATTTATTCTCCTATGTCTCTAGTTTCTACATCATAAAAAATCATGCCATTTCAACTTTTAAATCATGAAAAATGTACCAAATAACACAAGCTGTTTCAATATAGGGGTAGTATTAGGTTACCGCTTTCGATCTCGAATTACACTAAGTTGTTGTAATGATTTTCTTTAATATATGTAGGCTTAGCAATTGGGCTTAGGCCTGACCAAGTACGACTCAAAGTCAACGGACCAGACTCTAATTGACAAGTACTCGAGCTGGATTTTTTGGGCCTAGTCCTAAGTTCCAACAGGCAATGACAAAACGACATCATTTTAAAAATATTTAATTGAAAAACGATTAAGCCTGGTCCCAAGGTGGCAGGGGTCAGGTTGGCCTAGCCAATTGCCATCTCTAGATACATACCAAGTTTGATATTATTTTGTTTTATCAAAATATATGTTATATTAATGCTTATGTTTTAATATCTTCTTAAGTATGATAATTGTTGTTTAATTTTCATATGAATGATAATCGAGAACATTTATATTCTTTTGATTTCTTAGACAACTGAAATCTAGTTATTCAATATATGTATGTGTGATATTACAATAATTTTCAAGTATACTATTTCTTTCTATAGAAACTTTATGTTTATATTATGGCTACTGCATTAAAGAATATTGTTACTAAACTCAACAAGAGTGAGAAATTAAATTGCGACAACTATAAGATTTGGAACATGAAAATCTGATATGTATTGGAAGAGTAAAAGGATCTTGAACCATTAAACATAACTATATATGTTCTTGAGGAAGGCAACATAACCCAATATAAAAGAGGTTGTGATGCTTATGAAACTTAAAAGAAAAAGAACTTATTGGCTCACATTACATTACTGAGCAGTATGGATAACGATATCATTCATGAGTTCCACAAATATGACATTGCTAATGACATATGATATGCTTTAGATACATGTTTGTAGGCATCTTAATGATCAAAGTAAGGTCACTCACTAATAAGTTTGACACCTATAAGAAACGATTGAATCACACAATGCAAAAGCATTTGAGGCATATGTCAAACATGATAAATGAGTTGTGTGATTTTGGTCATGATTAATAAGAAACAAGTGCAAGTTGTGACTCAATCATTACCTCATAGTTGGCAGCATATGAAGATGCATCTAGCTCATAATGAGAGTATCAAGATGATGGAAGATGCTACAAGGCATCTAATACTAGATGAAGAATGTTTTGAAACCTTAAAGTTGTCCTCAAAGGTATATGCAATTAGTTCTATCTCATACAGAGCTGTGAATCGGAAGTGTACGAGCATCATGATGGATTAAAATGGAAAAAGGGCAAGAAACACACCTACTATACCCAGGACTAAAAGAAGGCAAAATGGAACCATTATGGAAAAGGAAAATGTCCTTTTAAGAAGCATAACATAAACAAAGTCAAGTGCTTTAATTATGAACATAAGGCTCACTTTGCTAGTGATTGTAGTGAGCCCAAAAAGGTACAATATTTTTGTAAAGACATTTGTTCTATGAATGTCTCTTGTTTTATTTTACTAATTGAGCCACATCCTTCGTGGGTTATAGATTCAAGAGCGACCAACCATATAGTGAAGGATCGAGATGCCTTCATGGAATTTTGAAAAATCCTGTATAGAACACGTTGGATTTATATAGAAGATAACTTAAGGGTTACTATTCAAGAGATTGGAACTTGTAAATAGACATGCATGGTGATCGATCCTTGATCCTACATGAAGTATTGTATGCTCCAAAGATTCAATAGATCTAATCTCTATGTTGCTTTTTAATAAGTATTAGCTTTGATGAAAATTTCCACAGTGGTGATATGAATTTATATTTTGGACATAATTTATTATGGTAATGGATTTATGTTAGATGGCTTTGTTGTTTTAGATATTGTTTATTCAAATAATAATATAAGTTATCCTCTGTTTACATCATATATTAATTCCAATAATTATGCAATTTGTGGCAAACTAGACTATGTCACATTAGTCAAAATTAAATACGTCAATTAGCTAAAAAAGACCTTTTAGGGAATTTACTTAAAGTATATTTACCTATTTATAAACTTTTTCTAGTAGGTAAAATGGTATGAAAGTCTTTTGGAGAGGAAACATGAGCTTCTTATCCATTGCAATTGATTCATTCAGACATTTGTGATCCAATAAATGTAAGGGCACGTTATGAGGCTTTTTATTTCATCACTTTTATTGATGAATATACATAGTATGTTCATGTTTATTTAATTTCTAACAAATCAAAAATATTAAGTTGTTTAATAAATATATGAATTTATTAAAGAATAAACGAGACAAGAAAATCAAAGCATTAAGAACTTATCAAGGACAAGATGTTGGACCCCGAACCTTTCTTGGAAGCTAAGACTATTAAATGAGAAATTGTTGGCAATTATTTATGTGTAAAGAAAAGAAGAATTTATGAAATTGAAATGAAAGAGAAAAGATGGTTTAAATACAAGATGGATTATATAGGAAATATTGGAAGTTAAAAGCTGAAAAATAAAAACGTTCATTGAGCATGCTCTGGTGTTTTAGCTATAACTTGATCTGTAGTTTTCCAAATGAGATGATTTTTTATTTGGAGTAAACTAGAGAAATAAGGCTACAAATTGTCTGATGAAATTGAGTTCTAATTCAGTCTCTAAGAAAGTCAATTTTCGGATGGAAGTCAAGCACAGGATAATGTTTTAGTATAAGAACAGTCTGAAAATGTTTGGGTTATAACTTTTGGAATATGAAACCAAATTGAATAATTTTGGATGTCATTAGAAAAGTTAGACATTGAGGAACATTTCTCTAGAAGGAAGTTTTAGCAAATTCCTTCATTTTGATGATTAGAAAAATGTCCTAAGTTAAGCATGAT
>JANKOD010000191.1:8394123-8414546 GCA_026284645.1 Erythroxylum acuminatum
TTATTTTACGTGCATCAATTAATTTCGTTACAAAAATTAACCGAACATTCCCTGTGGATTCGATCCCGACTTACCACTACTACAAATTTTAGTGTGCAGAGTCAGGTAAATATTGCAGTGCATTCGACACGCGCTATCAGAAATCTTAAGGGAGAAGATCTACATCAATGACTATTTTTGTTTAATCACACTTTTCATTGAGGACATATCACCTTTCTTATTAAATTCTTAGAAACTCCATGGTTATTGTTACACCAAGAAAAAAAAAAGGAAAAACTCCATAGACGTTAAAACAAAATAATTGAGAATAAAAAAAATCATATAAGTCACAACTTTTGTGGCTATTTATATTAGAATTTGTACACTTAAGAATTCGCTATATTTGAAGATCACAACATTGCTGATAAGGTAATGGGTTTTACTTAAGCATCGTCCTAAAAGATATTTATTTATAATAAATAAAATTACTTACGTTATTAAAAGGATTCAATAAGATGAGAGCTTGATAGCTAAACAAGGTTTAACCTAGATAAGATAACAAACTAAAATGACAAATAATATAAGGATGGATAAGAAGAGAAGGATGTGTAATAAACTTGAACACTATCATTTTATAGTCTCCAAGTTCAACCCTAACATTTTAAAATGTTCAAAATAAACTATCAATGTTCTGTTAAATCTTCCATTAGTTAAATACCACATTGATAATAATGTGACACTTTTTATATTTTAAAAATCAGTTGGTGGATCCCATTGCCATGTGTAAGTCACGTGATATAGTAAACCCCACTAACATATTTTTAAAAATGACAAGTTATTTTTAAACTTAATGTGACCTACACGTGACAGTGGGATTCGCTAATAGATTTTTAAAAATATAAAAAAATAAATGTCAGTTAGTATTGACATGACATTTGTTTAATCTCATTAAATTTACCATCTATTTAAAGTCTACTTTGAACGTTTTTAATAATGTTATAGTTAATCATGAATGCTCTTAAACATTAAGGTTCAAATTATATTATAATAAAAATCTTAAGGATTAAATTAAAATTTTATCATAACATAAATTGAACCCTAATGTTTTAGAGGGTTCAAGTTCAATTTGAATGTTTTCAAAATGTTCAAAATAGACCTTCAATGAATGAAAAATTTAACAAAATGTCGTTAGTTAAATACTACGTCGGTGATAATGTGATGCTTTTTTATATTTTAAAAATATGTTAGTAGACCCCACTATCATCTATAGGCCATATGGCATATTAGCCCTACCAACATATTTTTAAAAATAATAATTTATTTTTAATATGTTAGTAGGACCAGCATAACATAATGTGACCTACACGTGGCAATAGGAAATATAAAAATACATTTCGTGTCAGTAATGACGTGAGATTTTTTAATCCTATTAAAATTTTCATCCATTTAGAGTCTATTTTGAATGTTTTGAAAATGTTATAGTTAAACTTGAAAGCTCTTAAACGTAAAGGTTCAAATTGTATTATGATGAAAATCTTAGGGTTCAAATTACACTTTTTGTCTTCTTCCAAATTCTATTGTTATTTTTATAGTTTATAGTAAGATTACTAAAAATGCACAATATTTTCTTATTTTTACTAGATGGTGAAATCTAGGTTCAAAAAAGAACATTTAAAAAATTTAAGTACACCTGAAGTTAAAAGTTAGAGGATCAAACTAGACCTTTTTTCCTTAAAAAAGTTGAAGAACTTCTCTTTAAGGAAAAAAGAAAAGAAAAGAGAAAAGTTATGATGGGAATTATTCTTTAAATTAACTCAAAAGATCAATATAAAATGAGAAAGATGTTGTAAATCGTAAATTATTGTAAATTGTAAATTATATTTTTAATATTTTAATATATGTAAATTAATAGTATTATTAAAAAATTTAGAAATTTCAAACCTAATTATAAGTTTCAATCTAACTTATAAAAAATAAAATTTTAAAAAAGAAAAATCGAAGTTCTATCTTTTTTTCTTAACCTCCTGGTTGTTTGATGACAACTAAGGAATATTTTAACTAGTAACTTTACTCATTTTTTTCCCATATATGTCTTTATAAATAGTTAATTTGGGAGTCAATGTAAGCTTCTTGTTAAAATTCTTGTAAAACCTCATGTTGTGCATATTGTTCCTTTATTTATGGCCAAGGAAAGCCATACATTCTAGAACTTATGGTTATTACTTACATCTCCAACTACTAAAATGAACAAATATTTCCTACTATTTTATTTCCAAATAATTTTTTTACATCTTTAAAAAATTATTTCAACAACTAGTTATTTATGAGGAGCGACCGAACGAGATTTCTTAGTGAATTTCTTTATAAGGAACTTCTATGATAGCATGAATTTATGTAAGGAAGAATTTACAATATGAGATATTATATGATGCAATAGTTATTTCATTTATTACTGTAACTTAAGACAACAACTTGTCTTTCATAATTTCATCCAATTCAATAAGTAATATTTCATATCAAATACAAAATGGTAAGACTCTCAAAGAATCAAAGTTAATGATTCAAGATGTGGAGCTTAGTTAAGCATATATTATTTGATAAGTTTAAAACTAAATTAGATAATAGAAAATTATAAGATATCCAAAAGGTTGGAAACAATTTTTTAGATCTTTATTCAACAAAATGCTTAATTTAATATATACTTATAAAGAGAATTATTCTCAAATTGAGTAGTAAGAGTAAGATAAAGTTTGAAATAGTTAAAATTTTATAACAAAACATATAAATGGAATTAGTATCTTTATTTGATACTTTGATAGATAGTTAAAAGGGTTAAGAGATGTTGAAAATTTCTCTTTTATGATGAATTTAAAAGGCTTGCTTTAAAGATAAATATGGATATAACATGTTCACGAGAAGGTTAGTATGTTATCTGCACTCTTTAGTGGAAGTATGTAGATGACATACTACTCATATGAAACAATATTTCATATCTTTAATTATTGAAGATATGATAGTTAAAAACAAATATCAATTAGATATAAAACATAATAGCTTAAATTATTATAATAAAGATCTATGGAGATAGATATAAAAGTTGCTTGTCTATTCTAATCTAAGTTTATGGATGATATACTAAACATGTTTAGGATTTGAGATATTTGATAGTTATGAAATACATATATATCCATTATAATATCTAGGAATTGATTTTTAAGTTTAAGGTCATATGAATTTTTACTTCGATTTGACAAGAACAAAAGTAAAACCTAGTTAAAGTATATTTTATTTTGAATGATATTATCTTAAGTTAAAAAGGTTTCAATATATCATTAATTACTAGTTAATCTATAATATTTTTACATTTATTGAAAATGGTTATTTGGATCAAGAATTTCTTTAATGAGCTTGGTATAGTTCCTTATATTATTCAAATAGTAGCGCACCATTGAATATTAATGTAATTAGGCATATAAAAGAGCTAAGCTTTTATCAAGAATCCAAGTATATATTTAAGCAATTCCTTATAATTTGATAATAATTAAGATGAAAGTTATAATGTTTAAGTAAGTTTTTTCTCTTATAGAATTCTCTTAATAAACTATTGTCCTAGCATTAATATGATCACGTATAAAAATATACTATAAGATACTTAGTGATTAACTTATTGCAAGAAGGGGATTGTTGGTTTATACTTTACAACCAATATGTTAGTTGCATATTTGTGATGTAATTAACTGAATACATTTTTATCTTCTGCATCTTTGTTTGAGTAACTAATTTATGACATAAAGTTTATGGATAGGTATACTTTACATATAAACTGAATACTTTACAACCAAAATTATTGGTGATTTTTTTTGATTAATTTAAATCCTCCCCAAATTTTAGACTAAAATAAAATTAGGAAAGGAATTGCTGATATTTTTAAATAATACTATCAATTCACTTGTTCAAAAATTTTAAAATAACACCTGATATTTCATATGTGTAAATTTATTTAAAATATCGAATAGAAATTAGTTTTAATATAATGTAGACATTTATTTATTACATTATTAAAAATATAAAATTTAACTAAAGAAGCTTACGTTGAGTAGCAATAGAAGTATGAATCAAAGTCATTGACACCATTATGTCTATGGATGACTGCCAAAAGGGATGAGGAGAAAAGAGTTCAGATCTTCTGTCCAATATTATGGTGTCTTATTATGTTTAATAAATCTCAGCCATTTATTTATGTGGATCCCGCATAAGTCCCGCGTAGGTCCCGCAAAATAAATGGCTGAGATTCCATGAGACATAATAAGACAGAGTAATATTGGGACAAAGGATCTGAACTTAGGAGAAAAAAGGGAGGAGTCAGGGAAATTAAGGAAAAGCATTGGATATGGCTGGTGTAGTGTTTATATTTGTTTATGTTTATATTTATCACTTGAACGAATCATTTTTCTTAAATATAAAAATATAGTAGGATCAATTTAGCTAACTCTTCATGTTTGAAAATTTAACACCAGACATTAATAAATTTAATCTTCAAATTATATATTTAAAATTACAATTCGTGCAATTAGTTGATTTTTTAAAAATAATTCTTACTAATATTATAAAATAGAATAAAATTTTATATTTATATAATTATTAGAATATTAAGGAGTTAAAAATGTCTTGTCATTCAAAGCATTAGTATTGTTTATTAACTTAAAAATAATTAATTTGAATTCTTCACTAATAAGTATAAATATTATTCAGTGAACATTTTATTTGATTTAAACAAAATACTACTCAATATAATAATAAGTATATGATCTATTGTTGCCCGCACGGGTAGCTCGGTTGACAATCTAGCAAGGTAACTTGGGACAAGGACCAAGGTTCGATTCCCGGTAACGGGAGTGCATGGGCCGCTCTGCTAGGTGGTCGACCGAGATCAAACCGTGGTTTAACCCCTCACAATCTGGTCGGACCCGGGTGTGGGGGCAGCTGGGGTGGCTGATTCTACCTTTTGGGACAAAGTATATGATCTAGTGTTTATTTCTAAAGATTCTCAATATAATTTTAGGTTATAATATGATTTATAAAACATTACATTAAATTTACAGGAGACAAAGATAAAAAATATATAAAGATAAAAATTTCAAGAAATCAATATATTATAGTAGATTTTAAATGAACTTTGAACATTTTAAACCAAGTCATTATTGTAATTCTAAATGAACTATTTAAATTATTGTAGCAGATAGTACAGGATGAAAATGTAGACAAAAACCCAGCAAGTTATCAAAACATTTCTTCGTTCTAATTCAGGAAAAAAAAAAAGGTTTTACATGTTGTCTCTCACTAGCTAAGCTCTTTCAAAATCCTTATAACGCATCCCCAACCTCCTTTGCTCTATGTACAATAAGGACGACACATAAAATGGAGCTTTTATCTAATAGATGCTTGGAACTTGAAGGCCGATGCAGAGACCATGTAATCAACAGATCTATACCACCTACTCCAACACTGAGATCTTATTTAAAAGGTGATCAATTGTTTTCTTTTCCCATAAAGTCTTGTCTTTGAAAGGTAACAAGAGTCATACGTTGTACGGAGCGACCATATGGCACTTGGTTTGAGCAGAATCTACTGTCAATAGGTAGCCACTGCTATTTGCATCTCCCTCTCACCAACTGGCAGGAAACTGACTCGCTTCTTCACAAACCAAAAATAAACAGTTGTAATTTACTGTCTCTAACATGGGGATCTATTAAGACATTCAAGTTTACTGGTTTTCAGCTCTGTCGATTGAAATTAATAGTACACAGACAGGAGCTTTACTAAGTCTAGGTTCAGTTATATCATGCCTGGAAGATAAGCAGCATGTGGTTAGCATCTGTAATGATCAGTGCTTAACAATAAGCATATAACCGTTCTGCATTAAATGCTAGCTTACAAGTCAGAATTCAATTCTAAGTCCAGTTTCAATTATATATCTGTGCAAGATGAGCAACACGTGGTTAAGATCCGTAATAAGTGCTTAAATATAAACACATAACATGCACTGCCTTGCAGGATAACTTACCAGTCAAAATTCATGCAATAATTACTAATGACTAATGAGTATTTCTTGATTAAGAAGAGAAGGCAATCTTTTATCAAATTGGAGTTAATCAATAGTCTATGCGATGTACGGAGAAGGAAGCTGAATGAATAAGAATGGTATGCTATTAAGTTCCTTTATTTTTATTACTAATTAAAACAAATTGAGATACTAAACAAATTAATGTTTCTTAAGATGTCTCATACATGGTGACCGTACTATATATCAACACCATCACAATTTATGAGAAGATCCTGGTCAATCCCCCCAATTAATACAAGCTAACATCTCTTGTTTGAATAGAGATGAAGAAATGGTCTATAATAAGCTAACTTCTAGTTAGAGAGAGAGAGAGAGGCTCAACAGGGCATTAAATAATTGACAAAAAGATCGGGCAGTTTCAAAGTTTTGGACTTTGGATGGTATTGACTACGAATGTAGCCTTCATGTATTCGACAATCATGGAAGCCTAATGTCTAACTAGTTCTCCGGTTAGGTCCAAAATTTATGAACCCAAAAGATCTGATAAGATTGACAATAGACCTCGGTCATAGTTTGTGAGATCATAGGTCAATAACGTGCTCAATTACGCTAACCCAAACTGATGTAAATGCCCTAATGGTCACAAGCATCTATGCAAACTATATGTCCATGTGTTAAATATAAATTTAGAAGTTTTGAATTCTTTTATTAAAAAACAAGTCAACGTCTCAATGCACAAGACTCTCCATTTTGCGGAAATATGGGAAAGGTCATAATATATGCAATCTTCCTATCACTACAGAAGAAGTAGCCTGGAATGTTGATGGCCAATTGTTACCGAAGTTAATTGCCAAAAAGAAAAAAAGAACAAGAAATTCTCACAGCTAACTGAAATTCTGTCAACATTACTTTTCTAACTAGTGCCCTTTCTGAAAATGAATCAGAATATCGAATATTACTGAACCTTTGTTGAGAAGTGCTGAAATTATAGGATGCACCACATAGCACAAAGCCATCATGAGATTTCTTCGAAAATCTCAATCCATAGCATATATTGGATCTCTCAGAAGATCTATTAATCTTAAGTTCTTGGTCACCTACTAGCTGAGCTAAATGTCTATACTACCTTCCCTTGGTCTACTTCGATTTCTTAGTAAAATAGAAATCCACACTAGGTAATTGCTATAAGAGCACGTTGATTGTACCAACCAAAAAAAGTCTCAACTCCGATATGCTTTCTTTAATCTAATAAAGTACCAGGAAACATGCCTTAAAAACAGGATTGAAGTTCGAAGAAATAGACAAGGAACTTACCTCACGTGATTTGCTGCTACCTTCGCCAACTCTACCATGGTCAGGTTTTCGAGGAACTTGTTGCCTCATCATGATCATACCCTCTTCACCATTTTGAGCAATTCCATGTAAGCCATTGCCATTAGCTTTGTCGGTGTTTGCCATGCAAAGATCCACAATCTTAGCAGCTGCTTCATCTCCATCTTTGCTTTCTTGCATCAACTTCTCAACCTCTGCCTTGGATAACCTCATTTTGATCCTCACCGCCCCACTCTCCAATTCATTCCTGGATTCCTCATGCACGCTGCTTTTGGGCTTCAATATCGAAAGATCGGACGTTGATCTTCGAGACAACATTAGGCTCTCGAGCCTGTCTTTAGCACTCATGTTAATCCCCGACCTAACCCTTCTTGGAACTGTCTCTGTTGGTGCCTTTGGCAACTCTACTAAGAAGTAAAGCCTCTTTGGCACCAGATTTTGTTGTGGTTCTAAGGGCTTTGCCCTAATGCCATAATGCTTAACAGCTTCGGATTCTAGTAGAACATGGCCTGGGAAGTCCTTAATCACCTCGGCAGCTTGCACCGGCGTCTTTAACTTGAGAGTTTCGCCGTTAATCTTCATAACTTTGGTAGTTTTTTTCCCTCCCAAACTGTTGCCCATACTTACTCTATAACTCTTCGGTCTATAGTTATGGCTTCTCTTTTGATCTCAATAGGACCAAAAGAGTGTACCTTGCAAGTTGTTACAAGTGCAAAAAACATAAAGCTCGCAAGTACTGGCGCCTGTAATTTAAAGGGAAAAGACGACATGATTAGAGGGTAGTTGTAAAATTTGGGCATGTTGGTCAATATTGAAGGCAGTTCTCAATTTGGTGAATTGTTTGACAAAAATAAAAAAGAACGTATCCTTTCGCTTTCATTCCAAGCTAAACCAAACCTGGTATCCTTTTTACTTTTGTATGCTAACAACCGCATGTCTTATATTCAACGTACTGATCTCGAAATCTTGTCTTAGAGCTCCAAAATGCCCGTGATCGGTGGCAGGTATGAATACGTAATCAAATTCTGTTTTCAACTTTTTTTAATGATAGTTAACGATAATCACGGTGGAGGGGTCCAAACAATCTTGTTTGGTTTGAAATCTTTCATATGTGAATTTTGACTAGGTAACTATGTTATGAAGTTGATGGCAATAAAAAGTGTTCAGACTTCTTTCTCAATTTTATTAAAAAAATTGATCCATTCAAACGTAAAATTTTTCAACTTTCCAATTTTTTCAGTTTTGTTTTCAATTTTATAGTTCGATTTATTTTAATAAAATAATATTATTTAATGACCCACAATTTAAAGTTGGTCATAATTTAAATACTATATTATTATTATTATTTAAAGATAAAAATTTTGAAAGATTATTATTATTACTAAAGGGTAGGAGATTTTCTCCCATTAGGAGAGGTTCAATTTTCATCAAGTTTGAAAGTTGGTGAAATTGATGACAAGTACATGATTAAACGCTTGACCCCTCTTTGTTGACTGTTAACGTCCATGTGGAGTAGAACTCTATATGTTTAACTTTCCTTCAACTTCCTTTCATGTTTGTCCTTTATTGGATTGAAAGGCAATATATTGTAATTTAGTTTAAACTCGTGATCAACTATCTTGAAAGTAGAAGTTGAGTGTGAACATAGAAGGTTCAAAATCTAATATGATAGTCCGCTCATCAACTTGGAAGTTGGTTCTTCCAACAATGAAAAGTCATTGACTGATAAAGTATATTTGAAACTAACCCAAGGGGTGTGGTTGAGTGGAAGAGACTCATCCATCCTTAACCAAAGGTCAAGGGTTCGATCCTTGACTTTGGATATGGAGCAGCCTTAAATCTTTGGACCAGCTGTCCCACCCTGTGAGGTGTCTACAAATCAGCGAAGGAATTAGTCACTGGGTCCGCCGGTGGATACCCTGGTCTAGGACAAAAAAAAAGTATATTTAAAACTGTACCCTAATTTGCGAGAAACTGCATTTGAACGCGTCAACAGTTACTGACAACAATTTCTTAAAATGATTACCCACGTCTCTTCTTTGATTTCTAGAGGCCCACTTTCTAGAAGCCCACTTTTGTGGCTTGCTTATTTATATAATGCCAATTTGAATTGAATGATTTCAATTGGTTTAAATATTTTAAAAATAAAAACTAGTTTAACAATATTCAACTTTTTAAAGATTGAGCGCAACATTTATAATATCTTTAAAAACATATGAAATTTGCAATTATTTTGACTCAATTTCGAAGGTTTACTTAAGATACCTTTTTTTAAGCAAAAAAAAGACCTAACTATAAAAAAAGTAATAATATAACTATAAGTTTAATAGTAAATACATATCATAAAAATTCTTATTAAAAAATATTAATTAGCAAAATTTGTAGTAAGTACACTATAAATTATAATTTAAGGGTTTTTTATAATTCCTTATGCATTGTTTCTATAGGTTTAGGTTAATTTATTTTATATTAAGTAAAGTTTGGTGAATAAGTATAAAATAGCTTAAGAAGAAAAAGTTCTTAGAAAAATAAAAAAGAAAAGGTAAATATATGTTAACAAGTCGCTATTGGAAACTTCTCTAAATTATTTGAAAGCTTCGTATTAGTTTCTTTAGTTTGAGAGTTTCCTTTTTTTTTTCTCAAAACTTTTAGTGAATTATAACCAAGTTCTCTAACAATCTAAATTTTACGTGGCAGGTTGCGTACAGATATTTTAAGTACGGATTCGTTGCCCACATTGTGTAGGGCTTATTTCCTTATGATCTAAGAGGAGAGAGATAAATTGGTTACAAAGGAAAGAGAGGAAAGGGTGGAGGCTGTTGGGCTCACTATTCAAGCACCTCCACTGCCAAAGGAGAAAGGTCGTCATTGGTGTGTTCTCATTGTAAGAAGAATGGGCATTTTATGAAAGATTTCTTTTAGCTTAATGGATACCGAATTGGTGGTTTTCTGATGGCTGAGGCTGCAGTGGACGAGGATGTGGTGGATGAGGCACTATAGGCAAAGGACATGTCGTAAGAGCAATGCAAGTCATGGCGAATGCTACACAAGTAAGTGTGAATTTGGTGCCACTGATCCTCGGGTAACTTTTGATGATCGAGTTAGGTTTCCTAATCTCTCCAATGATGACTCAATTACCTTAATGAATATGATTAACTCCCATAAGACCTCTAATTTCAACAACAAAAAATTATTTGGTAAGTACTTGAAATCTCAATGGTTGTTGGATACGGGTGCTTCACAACACATAATGGGGAATCAACAAATTTTGACAAACATTCCTGAACTTTTTCCATTACTAGTGACTCTTCCCAATGGAGATATGACTAATACAGTCCTCCTAGAAGGCACCGTCAACCTTGGCAATAGTTTGATTTTAAAACATGTTATATATGTGCCTAAGTTGAATTGTAATCTTGTTTCGTTGGCACGAATGCTACTTGATACTACGTATGCTATAATGTTAACTAACAAATTATGTGTGATACAGAACCACACTTTGAGGACCCTGATTGGTGCTGGTGAGTAGCGGGATCGGGAGTACTATTTCTGAAGCATGGCGCAAGCTCGTTTGCATTGTGTGATAGTTTTGGACTCTTTTGAGCTATGGTTTTGGACTCTTTTGAACTATGTCATAAGTGTATAGGACATCCTTCTCTTCTAGTTTTGAAGTTAGTTCCTTTTGTTAGTGGTAGTGGTCATTAAAATAAGAATAAGAAATGTGATATATGTCAACATGTAAAACAAACTCATGATAGTTTTCATTTGAGCAATAGTAGAGCAATTGAGTCTTTTGTTTTGATTCATTGCGATGTGTGGGGCCCATATCAAACCACTTCTTTTTGTGGTGCTCATTACTTTCTTACTATTGTTGATGATTTTTTAAGAGTTGTTTGGGTTTATTTAATGGCTGACAATGATAGAAATAGTGAGTATTATGCAAAATTTTTGTGCCATAATCAAAACTTGATTTCACACTTGTGTTAAGGTGCTTCATAGTAACAATGTTATTGAATTTAGCCCTCGTAAATGATATTTTTCACAAAACAACATAATATTCCAAACTTCTTGTATGGGAACTCTTTAAAAAGAAAGGAAAACTATCTTTAAGATATATTGGATATTACAAAATAAAAAAGAGTACTAGAAACATGGCATATTGATTGGCCATGTCACAAGTCCACCTAGTATTCCACATTTATATATTTTGCAAGTACAATTCTAATGCTTTTCATGTACTCCAGCCACAAAGTGTGAAGATGAAGAGAACCTAACCTACAAAGGGAAGCCAATATCTAATTTGGATTTTTAAATATGCTAGTTATGGTCAAAGCAGATCTTTATAGTTAAGGTGATGTGGAGGAATGATAATGCCAAGGAGATCATTAGGGAAATAGAGCGAGAGATGTGAGAGTTGTATCCATACTTGTTTCATCAATATAGTATTGTTTTAAAATTTGAGGACGAATTTTTTTTCTAAGGAGAGGAGATTGTAATACCTCCCCTTATATATCTGTATATCTATTTATAGATAGATAGACAGATCTTCCAGCCCTATCTTTTTTTGTTTTTCATTTTTTCCTCCTCAAAGGTTACTATTTATGAAACCATCTTCTTCCTCTATTATTCATCACCTATAACTCGAACTAGCCAATCATATATGTCAATCAATCTTCAAGCCCATCATAACTATACCTATTTTACCTTATAATAAATCACCATCATCAAAAAAATTAAAAAATTAGAGAAAAACTCAAATATTCGATCTGTCACCTCCAGTGAGTGCTGTTGACCACCACCATTGGACTTCCCGTCTTTAGTCACTGTCAATATTGCTACCAATAAACGAAAATGAAGGTTAGGGTTCTAAAATAATTTTTCTTCAATTCATTTAGATTGATTCCAAATTTGATTTTCTCATTATTATAAAAGTTTGTCTATTCATTTGGTATAAATATTGTTCAATTTTAAGATAAATTTTTTTTCAAGTAATTAGAGGAATATTTCAAACGTCAGAGAAACTATTATGGTGACTTGTCAACTACATTTTCAAAAAAAATTTATAAAATTATATAAATTATTTTGATCATTTTTCTCTTAGGAACCATACTGAAATTTTTAATGATTTGTGTGTTAAAAATTATGAAAAGTTTAGGCTAGAATAGGATCAAGGACCAAATTATGTAATTGGACCATCCTAGAAAACCTAATGAGTTCTAGATTATTAATTAAGCCCAATAACTTGTAAATGAAACTAATTATGATATTTTCTTTCCTATTTTATAGGTACATTAGGAGTGGAATCCACATCACAAGGTTCGGACAAATAGATATATTAATCAAGTAAGTTCTTACTTATCTACTGATACTAAATCCATACTACCTATTGAATATGGTTTTATATTGATATGTTATTAACATGTTAAGATACGTTATATATACACACACATACACACATATATATAAGTACATATGTAATTTGTGAAGTCATTGTCATGATGCCTATGTGAATATTACCATGATATCTAAGTATATGCATACGAGTTTGGGTACTTATGGCATACTGTATATATTTATAATAGTCATCATGTGTGCGTGCGTGCGCGTGCGTGCGTGCGTGTATATATATAAGTACATATGTAATTTGTGAAATCATTGTCATGATACCTATGTGAATATTACCATGATATCTAAGTATATGCATATGAGTTTGGGTACTTATGGCATAGTGTATACAGTTATAATAGTCATCATATGTATTATATATATATACACATATATATATATATATAATTTGTGAAGTCATTGTCATGATACCTATGTGAATATTACCATGATATCTAAGTATATGCATACGAGTTTGGGTACTTATAGGATACTATATACATTTATAATAGTCATCATATGACTGAGTGCTTATTTTGTGAAATTGCATAATTGATATTTAGATTGTGTGTTGATATGTTTGATTGTGTCTATGGTGGAGGAATAATGTGTAGAACATGCAACTCGATGGGTATGCATTAAGACCAGATGCGCATTGGTTTGATTATGAGATATGATTATGACATGATATTAAGATATGATACCGAATGATCCTAGTTAATGCTTGGTTACAACTAGGTACTTATTTGACATGTATCTTATTGATATAATTGTGACTTTTGATATATTAAGTAAGGGTTGGTCTGTTGGTGATGTATGCCTCCCCGCAGCTCATTTGGACTAAGAAAGCCTTATGGTTATATGAGTGCAGGTGTATGGTTGGGCTATTAGTAATGCTTAGCTCCCCACATCCATCTAAGGTGTAATATTGTGAGGATTTATTCTTGGAGTCTAGGGTCCTATAAATATTTTTTTTCTTTATGATTTATTATACATGGCATGCAATTTCTCAAGCATCATATGTTTATACTAGTATAAACTGTATATTGTGTGAATAGGTGTTGTAGGGAGATATATACTTATTTAGTGAGGGCTTTGACTTTCGGCTTTTATATGTTGATTGTGTGCCCGTTCAGGTCGTGGCATATAAAGATTGCTTATCTTGTTCAAATTTATTGCTAAAAGAATTTGTCACTAGAATAATAGTTTTTTATCCTAGTAGGCGATAACCGATGATCTCCATAATCAACAATCTAGACATGTATAAGCACTTAGATCTACTTACTTATGAACATCATCATGGCAATTGGAAAAATGTTCAAGATTTTTCTATGGATTGGTAAAAGTGACACAACTTCAAATGACAAGGTAAAAGGTGGATTTATTAGTGCCAAATGGTAAGGGTGGCTTAGTAATCAAAACAATGAGAATCACAAATAAGATAAGATGCTTTTGATCATAACGATATGGAAGTTTCACATAGATAAAAGGTCAACATAGGTTAAGTAAATGCATTCTCATTTCCTTAAAGATAAAACCTTATAGAACATCAAACCTAAAGCTAACACTTCCTAAGCAACTACTGAACTTAGTGGAACATATCAGAGAATGTTTCAGAATAAAAATCAGAAATGGTATGAAAATCTGAATCTAGTTTGATAGTCACCAATTTGGTCCTTTATGCAAGCTTCTAAGTTACAGCTCCGTTAAGGCTATCTTACCAGACAATGCAACAATTGAAGCTGCATTTTAGGGTAATTTTTTTTCAAGCTTAAGTTTTAAATTAGGATGGATGATGATTTCTCCTCTGTGTGATTCATATTAATATATGAGCTATATTTTCTTAATTTGTTAATTTTAGCTACTAGTTAATGCTTGTTTTATTTGTCCTACATCAATTTTAGTCTTTTGGGGTTTTAATTTAAAAATAATAATTTCCTAATATAAGAGAATTGTCTTAATACCTATGTGACTTTTCACTTCTTCATAAATTTCTTCGCAGCATTGGCATCTGTGGGAGATGCCTGCCCCGGGTCTTCGACCCCTTCTTCATAATGATGCTTTGTCGGTGGCGTTCTTGAGGCCTTAAGCCTCCTTATTTTGTGTATCCTCTTCACTACAAAAAAATATCTAAGACATGATAAAATATCTGTGCTACTGTCACAACTGATGAAAGATTATATAGATGGGCCACGAGGGTTCCCATAATTTTAATATTTTGGGGCTTTTGTTGTCTTAAGACATTATGAAATATTCCATATTATTCTACTATACAAACAAAAGGACAACATTTTATTGCCTTTTTAAGGAGGAGGGAATAGAAAGTGCATGACTATAGCGGACAAGTAAATGGATTTCAATTTAAAGTTTTCCAAAAGTGACTCCCAATTGGCTTTTTTCAGAAAACAGAGGGATGAAGGAAAAGGAAAAGGAAAAGGTAGGGAGAAGTCCTGGAACCACCCTGGAAAAACGTAAAATACATGGTGCAAACAGCTTGAATGATTCAGGCACAAGGACAGAGATGCAGTCCACTAAGAACGGGACGACGCAAATTGGACCAGATCTGCTGATTCATCCTTATCCTTATCCTTATCCTGATTCAACAGTTGCCTAGAAGTATTTCACATGGACTTTTGCTATTCTTTGTAAACAGCCAGAATAGAACCCTAAACCAATCACAATCAAGCTTGACAATTACAGCAGGCGCCTTTTGTCTCAACCTTGTTTCGATTAGGATAGCTTTAATCTCTGAGCTAGTGATTCAGTTTGTTTTTCCGTTTGTTAGGCGAAGATCATACTTCACCGTCATGTCAAGGAAACATGTAAATAACAATCTGCCAGGAAGCCAACTCCGTTTCTCTTGATATAGTGATTTTTGACGTTCATTTGAAGACAACATTCTGTTATGTGCCATTTTTTGGTTCTACCGCACTAAGGATCCAAATGGAAGTATTTAGTACTTACCAAAAACAGCGTCTTGGTGTGATTTCAAGTTCGATTCTTACCACTGTTATGGAGTCTTCAAAAGGAAAAAAGAAATGGCAATCCCAAAGCTTGATTGGGCGATTTAGTAAGATGAGATTTGATTTTTCTTTTAATTTTGCATGCTGATGAACATATATAACCACCCATGCATGGTCACTTCTTCGTAGGATACCTGGGGACATGAAGTGGAACAAATTCAAGAAGGAAACTTTTGTATGCTTTGCCTCATACCACCGCAGCTATTATGGTCTTCACTTAATCTGCAACATTCCATTGCATCTGCTAGTAACCAACCAACCATTACTAGGTTGGAAAAACCGGTACGGTTGATGAATCAACCGGGAAAGTCCATGCATAGCTTATGATACGAATCAAATTATGACATAAAAACCGAAAGGAAATCTTGAGTTAATATTCTCATTGAACAAAAGACTGGTTGCATTTTTACACACTCATAGCAAACAAAGTAGATAAGTACAAAGAGATCGATGAGACTGAATTTGCATCTCATGGTTTTATCCTTAGTTTTCACGATAAAATGAACTCATTGAAAAAATTATATGGAAGTGAAACAAAAAAAATTAAAGAAAAGAAAAGAATTAAAGCAACTTGGCAGAGCCACCACTCTTAAAGCTGTTGTAGCTTCCGCAAATGCTCTAATAGCGAAGTAGCCTTTCGCTTCGCCCTCTCAGTGCCACTCTTAGCAAGCTCTGTCAAAGGTATTACCGCACCAAGCCTACTTATACAAGAAAGATTCTCAGGATCTCTCTTGCACAAGGAAAGTAAAATGGCCCCTGCGTTCTCCTTGCTGCGGGGTTGACCTGTTCTTAATAAATCTATCAAAACAGGAATGGTGCTAGCCTTTACAATGGCAGCCTTTGCTTCTTGGTTGCTAGCTAAAACTGAAAAAATAGTCAGAGCTTCATCAACCATACCATTTGCAGAGTCTGTAAGCATCTTTAATAATGCTGTTACAATTCCTGACCTCACAGCCCTGCCCTTATTCCCCTGATAAATGCACAAATTGAACAAGGCTGTGGCTGCATCTTTCTTCCCTCTAGTACTTCCATTTTCAAGCAATTCTACCAGAGCAGGTATTGCCCCTGATGCACCAATGATTATTTTGTTCTCATCAGCAAGGGATAAGCTAAAAAGAGTTGCTGCTGCATTTTCTTTCGCTTCCACACTTCCAGCTCTTAGAACTTGGACAATAGAAGGAATAGCACCAGCAAGCATTATTAGTCCCTTGTTATTTTCATAGATTGATAGGTTAAGAATGGACGTGACAGCATTTTCTTGTATTGAAACATCTTCCGCAGTCAATAGGTTGATTAGAACAGGAATGGCTCCTGCTTCTGCTATAAGTATCCTGTTATCAGTACTTCGTTTGGATAGTGACCTGATTTCTGACACAGCAGCTCTACGCTCCTCAATTGACCTACTTGAGAGCTTGCGAACAAGTGCCTGAATGGCTACCATGTCACCACTAACATCACGGAAAGATCCATCACTCTTTTTCAATCTTCCATTTGCTAACCCAGTTGGCTGCTGAATCTTGTGCTTCTCACACCACTGTGATATTAAACTTCTCAATACATAATTGGGGGTCAAAGTCAAATGTTCAAGCTTCTGTTGAGTTTTTGGACATGTTGTGTTGCCAGAATCTATCCATCTCTGTATGTACGACCTTTCGTATGTCTGCAAAATTTCAAAGTAAATCAGAAAGGCAAAAGAATTCCAAGGTGGATGATTTCGACGCTTCCAAGCACATATTGAAGGGAAAAAAAAAAGACAGTTTAACACACTGGTCTGTTCGGAAATGTTTTACCTGTCCTGTTGCAACTATAACAGGATCCCTCATCAGTTCCAAAGATATTGGGCAGAGAAAATCATCAGGAATTGTAACTGAATCAGGCTTTTTCAAGTCTTCTAAACTAGTTTTAGCTGGATTATCTTTCTTGCTATCATCAACTTCATTTGACTTGCTAATTGCCTGATCTACAATGCAGCTTGTTGAGCTGTTACATCCTGAAACAGTTTCTAGGCTTTCCGTAACTTCCTTGACACTACCACTGCCGCTATTCTCAATATGCCAGCTTCTAGTTAGCCTGTTCCCCTTTGATACCTGATTGATATCATTGTCCGTGGACTGAGTTAAGGTAGCCAAATTCATTCTTGAATTAATTGAGTCATGTCTTTCTATAGCTCTTTGCAACTGTGCTCTTACCAATACAACCTAGGAGGTGAAAAATTGTTGAGGTTGCAATCCACTGAATGCAAACAGATAAAAGTTATCACAAAAAAGTTACATCTGAACCCGTACCTGCTCTTGCACTTCCTCTGAGATATCAAACTGATCATACGGGATCTTAGCCAAAGCGTTGTGCAATTTCAATGTCACACACTGAAATTGGGAAGCAATTTCCTTCCCTCCATCCTTAAACCAAGAAATAGCAAACTCAGCAAGATAGCAACTGAATTTTCAAGAGAGGACGCAGCAGTTATTATGGAGTTTCATTTAAAACAGTTTTTATACATAGAAAACCAAAAATAAAAAGGGAAGTCCTTTCTGAAGGATATGCATCCATACTAGAATTTAAATTTCAATAGGTCCAATCCTTACTTGGAACCAAAATAACAGATTTAAATTATCCCCTTCACAATTCTGCTTTTGGTAAAGTTTCTTTACTATCTAACCACTGTAAGTCGATATTTAGAAACTTCAAATTGTAAGAATGATAATTCAGTAAACAATAATCCAACAGTCAATTGACTGTGATGTAGTCTTCGTGGAATCTTACTCCCACTTCTATTTCTAAACTCCCTCATTTAAAGAACATGAATTTAAGATTCCCAAATGAAACAAGCTTTTATCTTTTAGGAAGTTACCAACTGAAGCACTCTTCAACAACCAATATCAGTGAATCAAACGAAAATGAAGTACTACAACCCAGGTTATCTTCAGCGCAAGAACAATAACTAGAAACTAGAAGCCAAAATAACCATACCCCAGAATGTCTACCCCCAAAAGGAACAACAATATCAGAGAGAGAGAGAGAGTTAAGCTTACAGAGCTATTAGCGGGTTCAAAACTGGAAGCAATGAAACTCAGAAGTTTCGCATTTTGAAGGGAAACAAGTAGATCAGAGCACCAACTACCAGAGGAAGAAGAAGAACAAGAAGTGGACGCATCCAACGGCGTAGACTCACCCTTGAAATCCCTTATCTCTTCAAGGAAATGAGTCAACAAAGAAACCCGACGAACCAGATCGGTATACTCCTTTCTGAACACCGACCCACCATCATTTCCGACAGACATTCCGGCAATCTCCCGGACGAGGTCGAGGAGGACCACCACAGAGGCACTGCCGGCCATTGTCCTGTGGACGACGGCCGACGATAGACGTAAAGTTGGAATCTTTACCTCTCTCTCCGCGTCTCTCTCTCTCTCTCTCTTAAAGCTCCAATCTTTCTGTGAAGAGGTTTATTATAATAATCCTCTTATTAATGTGTAGCCCTTATTTGGCTCAAAACTATAAGCCGGAGGGTGACATGATCAAGCCTTACTTGGAAAGAGAGACATGGGATTTTCATACAGCATTTTCTTTTTAATTTTTCACGGTCTTATTATCTTATTGGTTTAGGAGGATAAGAGAAATAGAAATAGAAAGAAAAATTGGGAATGGAGAGAGAAGGGTGGAGATAGCGAGATTCGTGGCACGAAGTTGTGTTATGTTATGTGGGTGTGAGGGGGAGAGAGCAGGGAGTACAGCTGGATTTGGAATATAGGGATTTGTCCATCAACTACAACTGGTTGTCTACTACTAGACAGTATTAACAACTTTCCACCAATACAATTTATTTATCCTCCTGGGTTAAATTTGATAATAAGAGAAGATGGATTGTATTGTGATGCAAGGCTGGAAAGGAGAAGCCATCATTACCACCAAATTGTTTGTTTTTGATTTTGGTACTTATCCATTAAGGGATAAACATAAAAGGTGGAAAAAGTGAAAAACACAGCAGTAAGCTGCACATGCAACTGACTGAGGGACCCCCCCTTGCGTTTCTTTTTCCTTAAAAACAGTATCCAGTTTGTTAACGGTAGCATGTTTTTCTTTTTCTACTTTACTACAAACTTAATTTTTTCTTTTCTTCACTTTGCCTTGATTAGAATTCATTGTAAAAGTACATTAGTAACTTTTTAAGCAAGTCAACCTTTTAATGTAAGAGCGTGTCTGGAATTAATGATTCATAAAATTTTGTTATATAACACTAGACAAAAATAGTAACATATTTTAATAGAAGTTCAAAATATTGTTCTTTTATAAAAAAAGATTAACTAATAATTATTTTCTAAAATAACATGGATATAAGAATAGTCTTGCCTCTCTCTCTATCTCTTCGAGTGCAAGTGTTGGTCTTGTCGTTCATGTGCAAGGTGAGTTTCTAGGTTTTGTTTTGACACTAGTTTTTCTTAGGCTATCGATTTAGCTTCATGGGCCCAGGGCTGCAAAGGCTCTCTATTTGAGAGAAAGAGGATAGCGAGTTCGTTGTTTCTCCAGAGGACGTTCAGAATGCAACGGGTTTTGCTGCGGTATTTAGGGACGCACAAGGTAGGTTTGTGACTGCTATTTCAGGTTTTTTCCCTGCCCTGTTTGACCCAGTTCTGGCCGAA
>JANKOD010000191.1:8442824-8463417 GCA_026284645.1 Erythroxylum acuminatum
GAGTATCATAACTCTTTGTCAGATTCATCAAGCAACCACTTAGGTTCCAATTTTCTTAAGAAACTTAAGATCATAGCTCCTGTCAACGGCACCAAAATTGGCAGCAACAAGTCGTAACGCTACACCAAAATAAACTAGACCTACTACTATAACAATGGCAAGTCTAGGTCAATCTCACAGAGAGAGTTCGGTTAACTTTTGAAATGAAATTAATTGATGTTTAGGTTTTGAGGGGAGTTTGGTTTGGTTTTGAAATAAGAAAGTAAAACTAAACTAATGAAAACAAATTAAAGAAACATTAAAAATCCTAAAAGTGGAGAATTCGTTAGGACTCTAGTTCTTTAGTTCTATCTCAGTTTACAACCTAATTAAACATATTTCAATGATTTGTTATTCTTTTACCTCTCTTAGCAACTATTAACTGTGGGTTAATGATAAGCTTTACTAACCCTAATTTTTCCTTAGGTTGTGTTTAATCAAGATATGATCATTAATTAAACTTAGTCATCGAATAACTTAGGATACAATCTCTATGTTTAGTTCAGCAGCCGCATTATGAATTAAGAAAACCGATTAATCAGGGCAATAACCACATATGATGGGGTCATTTAACCTAGGTTATGCTATCCCTAATGATTACAAACCATTAGTCGCTACTTATGAATTTCAACATAACAATTAAGAATTATATTGAAATTTTAGCAATGAGTTTGTAATAAAACGATCCAATGAATGCATTCAAATCATCTTTTCACAATACCCAAACAATATACATAGGATAACACAATCAATTTCTAAAGAGAGAAAGAAACAATAGATACAAGGAAGGAATGCTTAACCGAGTGGTTGGCATCGATGTTACCTCCGAACCAACATCAGGAAGCTAGCCCTCCATGGGTCTCTCACAATTGAGAGCTTTCTTTACCATCTTCATTCTCTCTCGAAGCTCTCCTATTCTCTAGCCGAAAAACACCCAAAACATTCATAAACTTTTGCATCGTCACACTCTTAGTTTTATATTAGAAACCTAGGTTTAAAAAAATGGTGAGTTGGCTATAGTCACGCCTGTGAGTTATCTCTCACGGGGTGACTAAGCCTCGCACTCATGAGTTATGACTCATCGGTGTGAGAGCACCTCCATATTCTCTCACGCCCATGCAAATCCATGCAGGTCGTGAGTTTTCCAGCCTAAAAATCTCTTCTTTGTCACATTTTTCCAGCCTCTTGGTTAATCTCCGACCAGTTATCCCACCTCTTCTTTTTAGCCCTCACTTATGCTTATTCTAGAAATCCAAAGAGGACCAAAATGAAGAGCAGTTGCTGTCACATTCTTCCTTGTCCAAGCCCCCACCTGCAGTTGTCACACACCTTCACCTTATTGCTCCAATTGACCACACCATTAATGTTACAACCCTCTCCTTTATTTTTTTCTCCAATGGCTAGGTTCTAAATGTATGGGACAAGTGGTATAAATGGTAGCATGAGGTGTCTTCGTCTTGTAATTCATGGCTATTATAATTCACTCATGGTTGTGACAAAATTCCAACAAGCTGTGAGTGGTCTTTATGCTTTTCATTCTTTATGTTCTTCGTAATTTCAACATATATCTCATCTTTCTTGGCATTTTCTTGTCCTCTCTTGCCTTTAATCGTTTTATTCTTGCTCTATGAAGACAAGTGAGTGTTAGAAAATGGCGCAAATAGTGCTTTCAACTTATTTTAGCTCCTTTGTGTTTCCAAATTGTGCTAAAACCACATATGAGTCAAAGTAAGTATCTTAAGTAATTTCATAGCATTGATCGCTAAATGTTATGGAATAACTATACAATCAATTAAGCACCTATCAGAATTGTCGGCATGGATGAGAGAAAGGAAGGAAGAGAGAGAAAAAAAGAAAAGAAAGGAGAAGAGAGGTTCGGCAATGGCTATGGAAAAGTAGTCCAAACCATTTTTTATGCTCTTCTACCTCCAATCAAGCTTCTAACAAGATATCATAGCTATCCAATTTAAGAGGAAGAAGAAAATGGGTAGGTAAGCTTACTAATCTTGTTGAAAATTTTGATTTGTTAGGTTATAGGTTATATTTGGTTTTGATGGTGTTAACTGCACACTTTTAAAAAGATACCAAGGTTTTATTACATTGGAAGCAATTAGGAGAAGAAAATCAAGAAAACCTAATAAGTGAAGCCTTGGTCAAACTTGGTAAAAGGTGAGATCTATTCCCTAAAGTGTTTTATTTGTCAATTGATCATTTAAGGTTAATGAATGCCATAAGGAAGTTTGTTTAATGATGAAACAATAAAAGAAAAGCCATGGAAATAATTAGATTAGTTTTTGACCAAGGTTAGGGTTTTTAATGTGTTATGATCCATAATTTTATTTTTGATGTTTTATGATGTTTATAGCATGCTTTTGATGCTAATGAAGTAAAGAAATGAAAAGGAATTGGTTTGGAATTGGTTTTAGTTGAAATTCAGCCTAGAGTGTTTGATTTTGTAAAAAATTTATTAATGAAATGTTATGGCTTAAATGTGTGTATTAAAATGTCATGAAAGTGTATTTGGATTGGTTTTAAGTGTTAGAAATCAAATGGAATTTAATTGGAAGGAATGATTAAAGGCATTTTTGGTATAAAAGTATGGTTATGATGTAATGACCTTGTGAAGATGGTTAAGGAAGGTTATTAAGCATATTTGTGGAATTGGAATGATTAAATGAAGTGTTATGTTGTTAGTTAGAGAAAATTAACATATGGTGTGTACATGGAAAGTAATAAAGTTGACATGGTTTATGACGTATTTGATTGGAAAATGTGTTAAGGAGTTGAATGTAATCATATTAAATTTTCAGATCAATAGACGAAACCAACTGAAGGATTTTGAAGTGGTGAAAAGGAAACTAGCAAGTTGTGAGTATATTTAATTGTTTTATATGACTAAATTCTTTGCAAAAGAATTGATGACATGTGAGTGCATTTAATTATTTTATATTACTAAATTCTTTCCAAAAGAATTGACGGCAAGTCCGTGTACTTTAAATTGAGTTTATGTAAATGGTTTTCATTTGAATATGAAATGAATATTTATGCTAAGTTTTATGCAAATGATATTTTACAAGTGAATATTGCTAGCATAAGTGTATGCTCTGGCAATATATGAGATTTAATTTGAAAGTTAAATTTTATATGATTGTGAGTTACATTGAAATAATTCAATTATGAATCCTCTAATACTTGATTTAGAAAATAAGATGAGTTGTAAATGTAAGAGTTGTTTTTGCCTATGGTACATTTTTAGGCTTTATACATATTATTATATCGATATATTTATGGCGATTAACCTATTACAGGCAAGCGATGCAGAACCAGCTTCGTGAATAGTGGTTAACTAGTAACCAGTAAGCAATGTAGAACTAACTCTATGACTTGTTACTAATAAGCGATGTAAAATTAACTCCGTAACTACTGATCTATAGCGATTAATCTGTTACGGGTAAGCGAAGTAGAATTAACTATGTAACTAATGGTTAACCAGTTGAGGGTAAGTGATGCAAAACTAGCTTCGTGACTTTAGGCCTAGTGTACCGTACGGTAAAGAAACTGGTGGTGGAATGTGTTGAGCAAGAAAAGTCATGAAATAATAATTCCATCACTATTTATTTTTTAAAAGTGATTTGAGAGGTACCATATAGTACTAATTCTAGTGGTTGGCTTATTTTTCAATATAAAAGTTTTCAGAAAACTTACTGCCACCACTGTTTATTGTTTAAGGAAAAAGAAAAATGGAAAATGGAAAATTTTATTTAATGAGTTTAATTTTGAAAAATCCTTTAGAAAAAGTATATCAAAAAAATTTGAAATAGTGTTTTACAAAATGTCATATTATTACTATATTTGATGATGCACGAATAAATTTTTATAACAAATGCTTTACCATGAGCTTTATGATTGTATGAGAATATTACGGTTATGTTGTTATGAAAATTTTAAATTTTTAGTAAACTGATCAATACTCACTGAGCTCATTTAGCTCACTCTTATTTTTATATTTTTAAACAAATTACCCCAGATATCCATACAGGTGTTGCAGTAATTGGGACTCCGCCGCAGGATTAGTTGTATCGTCGGGTGTTGTTGTGCTTGTGTCATTTTGATATGTACATTTGTGTAAAGAATTGATGTTTACAAGGGCTTTGAAATGAAATGCATGAATATTGTTTTAGCTTTTTAAAGTTTATTATAGTAAGTGTTGAGAATTATTTGTTTAGGGTTGTTTGTGAGTGGACTTAAAGTCCATAATTTGTAGTTGAAAAATTGATGTGAATATAGAAGTGTTTTGAAATTTTGACAGGGCTTTTGAAAATTTTGGAAATGTCAAATGTAGTCGTTGTGCTGCCGAAATTTTTAATAAAATGATTTTAAAAAATTCAAACTATTTTCGCGCTTTTAACTTTTAGAGTATAAAAGGTTTTAAACAATTGAATGGCTTAGCTAGGTATCGATTGAGCTAGGTATCGATTGGAAGGATACCGTAGGATCGTCAGGAGGGCACCACTCGAGTTCCGAAAGGGGAACTCCGGGATGGGTCCTTTCAATAGGTTTTATGCATTGATCAATAATGAGAGAGTGAGGAAAAAGAGTCTTAAATTCCTGTATTGAGACATCAACATTATTACTAGTGCTATGATATGCTTAAAATGATTATAAGTAAGATACTTCATTTATTTAGGATCGGAGGTAAAATTGCCTTCAATATTAATTACATCAAAGATTATGTTGATAATTTTTCTTGCTATCGTAGAATTATGAAAGAATTTTGTGCTCCTCTCCCCTTTTCAAGTTAAAGAATGTTTGTTTCTTATTTATGTATTAATAGGTAATAATGATTTTGTTAAGGGTAAACTATATAATTAATTATTATTATTATCTATTAACTAAATAGTTGAAAAACATAACAAAATTAAATAGGAAATTATAGTTACTTATACTTTAGTTAAATTCCAAAACATTCTTTTGCACAAGCATATTTTTTTGTATAGCTAAAAGAGAACCAACCTTTTAGAAATTATATAATCGACATTTTTCGGTAAAAATTAGTGTTTAAATATATTCACAATTATAAAGTGATTAGTTTTCATCCTAGATAACATTTTGATGAATTAATTGAAATACATCTCTAGATAATTAGCAATGATATATTATATATATTGATAAATTTGGTAAAGAAAGCACATTAATTTATATATTACAAATTAAACCTATTAAACCGAAATTGTAAAAATAAAAAGTAATATTACAAATTAAATAGCTTCAATGGAACAATAATTTTTATTTTCCCAATCTTGAAGAATTTTCACTTAATAAAAAGATACTTAATGAAATTAATCAAATACTATATACTTATTATTATTCTAAAGTATTTTAATTGGATCAAATTAATCAAAAAATTATGTTCTAGTATTAATTTTCGTATAACAAAATGACTATCATTTTAATTGCTGATCAGGTCTTAGTAATGTAATTAAAAATAACTGAATCATTGCTTCAAACTTCTATCTGATTTTTATTTATTTTTTTGAAGAGCCAACTTCTCTCACATAATAATGAAATTTAAATCTACAGAATTATAAAATTAATACACAAAGCGAACTCTTTCACATCTTTAAACTTTGTCAAATTCAGTCTGTTTTAATTTTCGGTCTTATACAAAGTTAACTAATAGCCTCAACCTACTATTATTCATAGATTTGCCTACCACTTCATGAGGATTTAAATATTTTTAATGTGCAAATTTGATTTCTACTTTTTCTTAAAAAATTGTTGTTTATCATCAAATAACAACGAATAATGAAAATTATAACATTTATTACAGAGAAAAAATCAATTCCAAGTTGAAATTTTAGTTATGTTTTATAAATACCAAACTTATGTAAACTCAATCTTTAAGAGTAGACAGTATTATTAAATTTGTAATATTATAAAATCTAAAATAAATAAATGTAAATCCTAACAAGTAAAAAAGATAATTTTTTTGGTTTATTTTCCATTTTTTTCAACAATTAAAAATGTTAGATTTTTTTTTGTTGTTTCATGGGCACCTATGACTTTGCTTTGATGTAACAAAAAGAGAAGCGTAATTGTTGGCATCACTTATCTAATGATATAATGAAATTTATATGCCATTTACTCTAAAATAATCATAACACAAATAAAGTTAATTTTGATCTTTTTACCAATTTAATTTTCTTGCTATGTATTAATATTGTTAACGTTATTAATTAAGAACTTTTTATCATCCCCATCTCGTATTCTGGCTTAATTTTAAAAACTAGGATTTAACACTTAATTTTTGGATATATCTATTGTCAATAACCTAAGAAGAATTCGACTTATTTATATCAAAAGTAAGAGGGCTCGAATGTAAGAAGTCTTAGAATACATTTGGCTAAAGAATTAGTGGGCATGTGAAGTGGTGAGAAGTCCTGAACATTGGAGATATTTAGTGAACATGCAATGGGTAAGTAATAGACACAGCAAAGAAACGAGTAAGTCAGGAAGTTATAAGAGAAATACTTACATTTGAAGTTGAGAGAACAACTTGTGAAAGGAAGTTAATTAGAATGTAGGAAGTTCAGCAGCTATAAAAAAAACTACTTTGAGATAGTTGAAGTTAAGAGGATTATATACATTTACTAGTATCACAACATAAATGATATCTCTAGGTATCAATACACACAGACAATCAAACTATTCTAAAAAGAATACCTTGTTATTATTTAAATTTTTTATTGTATTGTTTACTCATTCTTATTGTCATCCCAAATTTCCTTTGCAGCCTGTACTTTTCTTTTGCTTAAATAAAACCATCTATTAAGCCTAGATTGTATTTCAACACTTTTTAGCATTTCATTGGCTTATAATTTCATTTTTTTAGGTTACCAAAGCTCACATATATCGTTTATAAGAAGTCAGGTACAAATTTTAGGAGAAATTCTACTTGACATGCTCGAATTCCATAGTGATCGTGTAAGAAAGCAATAACTTAACACATTCAGTAGGATATGATTTTGAGTATGAGAAATGGAAAAGAAATCATTGTGCCTCTAACCATAGAGGAAGAAGTCCCTACTACAGTAGGGAATAAAGATTTTGTATCCCAAATAATCGAGGCTCTTGAGAAGGTAGCAACGCCTTTAACTAAATATCCAGTTGGCAAGAATTCAAAATCATCACCACCATCAACACGAAATGATATTATTCATACAAATGAGATTCCATAATTGAAGTGTAACTTGGCCTCCACGATTGAGACAATTAAGACACTAACAGACAAGGCAAATAAAATTTTTGTCATGTTGGTATAGATTACTGTGCATCCTGCACCAAATGCAATAGAAGTTGGTGAGTGGTTTCACCTTGATTTCTTCTTATATGGATGAAAGACACGTTCCTCCTCACAAAAAAGAAGGCATTCCTGTTGCACCTATGTGTATTAATCTAGGAAATGGATCATAGGCAATCAGGCCTTTATCTCTATATAGATAAGGATTTAGTTTGGAGGCTAAAGCTAATGGACCATACTTTCAGGAAGAAACCTTATGGCTGTAAACTACAATCCTATTATCGATCCTCCACTAATGAGACTACAAGTTGATATGAAATCTATTATAGAAGCCATTCAAGAACTATATAGGCTTGGTTTAAGGTGGCTTGGTTGTCTAGAATTCTATAAGCCTTATCCGGAGCATATTAACCACAAGTATCATTATTCCCATGGCTATAGAATTCCTGAATTTAATTTATATTTTGTTGAACATGATCAATGAACCATTAAGCACATTACTAGATTCACCATTCAATGTGAAGAATTAGTTAGTTACGAAATTTTCAATAATTTCAAGCTTAGACTATTCCCAAATTCATTAACAGACACAACCTTCTTGTCGTATGCTTTGTTGCCCAAGAATTTTTTCCGTTTATGGACTGAAATGAAGGGATATTTCATACTCAATTTTTTTGGAATGAACCTAAAGTTAGTATAGTTGAATTCTCTAAAGTTACTCAAAAAAGTGGCGAGAAAGCTAACATGATCATCAACCAAATTAAGAACATGAGATTACACTTCCAAAGACCTACTATATGAAGTTACCTCAAAGGGGTCATGATATTAAACTTCAAAAAACTTTTAAGGTATGAAAATTTTGTGATTTGAATGAGCTGCCAGTAAAAGTTTCTAAATATGAAGAACTGTTGAGGGAAGAAGGATATAGGAAAACAATTTTAGTAGCTACTTATTTCACAAAAACAAATTCATATGATTTGAAAGTGGCTAAAGCTAATATCCCTGAAACTTGTGTTTGTCCCTCTCTAGAAAATAAAACTTTTGAAGTTGAAAGGAAAATGCAAGCACTAACTACTTACGAGTCAGCACACTTTCAACACTTTGAAAATAGAAGAAATCGTTGATTTTTTATTATAAGAAAATTATATCACTTTATCGTTAAAAACTAGAACTCTAACAAAGGAAGAAAGCAGAGGGAAAGACTATTGCACATACCACAATATATGAAGTCACCTAACAAATTCATATTGGGGGTTTAAGAATGTTATCCAAGATCGAATCAACAAGGGAAATTTGTTGTTTACTGAAGTTGACGAAACCATGTTGATGGATAGAGATCTATTCCCACCGGTTGTAATTGATAATGGAACTTAGTTAGATCTACATCTTTTACTAAATGTTAAAAGGGAGCTGAAGTTTGTTGAAGATCGTTTGGCATTAGCTACAAATTCAAGTGTAGGTGTTTTTGTTCACAGTGTAGTTTAAATCCCAACGCTAAGAATAAAAATTAGGGGATTCCTAAAATCTAACAAAAGCATAAATTACAAAGGAAAAATCACAAAACTGAATTCACCCATATGTTTAGATAAAGATATGATCCTTGAATTTTAAGTTTTTAGTATAGAAAGCCTCAATTTGTAGTACCATTGCAAGTTCCATCATCTCATAAATGGAAATAAATAAGACATCCTTAGAATTTGGTACCCTTAACCCGAATTCAAAAGAGAACTCTTCATCAACAGAAAGCTCCTATTAGGTTTGGAAAAAGCAAGCCATTATGATTAAAGAATCTAAGCCTAAGGAAACCATCCTTTATAAGACCTACCCTATAATGAAAACATTTTGGACCTAAATAATAAGAAAGGATGTGAAGAAGCTGCCAGTGAAAGGCAAAGTAAGAACAAAGAAATTCACAATCCTAGATTTCGTAAGAAGCCAGCATAGTTTGAGAGTTAAGATAGGGATTTGGATGAATTTGTAAAAATTTTCATTCATGTACCATACGTTGTTTCTTCTATAAAACTCCCTACTTCATTTTCTTCTGTTAAAAAGGCGAAATCCTACCTGGGAAAAGATAATGTAAAGTATCTTTATTAGTTGTCGAACCAAGAATTCTAAAGAAGGTGGTGCTAAAAAAGCTAGTTGATACCATTACACAACATATAAGACCTTTATACATTAAAGCTCACATCAATGGTACACCAACTTCAAGAGTTTTTTGTTGATAATTGGTTAGACAACTACAATGATGCAAGTTTTGGGCAAAGAAGTTAGAGACTTGATCCCAACTGAATTATCTATTGCCTTATTTACTAGTGAGACTATTAGAGCATGGAAAATTCTCCCAAAGAACATCATGATAAGGTAAAATTCTTCATTGATTGCTTTCTTTATTGTTGACATATATTCCATTTATTAAATTTTACTAAGGCGAGATTGGTTCCACTCCAAATTATGCATTGCTTCGTCTTTTCATCAACTTCTTCTTTTACGAAAGGGCAATAAGGTAGAAATTGTTTGCAATTCGCAACCCTTCTATACTAAAGTTGATGCCATGGAGATGAAATTCTATGGAGATTATGTTAAGCTAGTTCAAATTAAAAAATATCTTATGGAGAGTATTAAAAAATAAAGACAAAGAAAAAGGTTTGAATAGAATTAGAAATATGGTAAGAGCAACTGTCATTATGCCTCCTAATAGGTCGATGAAGGTTCCAATTATGGAGGAACTTAATGAGAAGGTTTTTTCAAAAGGAAGTTGTTATGGTAGCTGCAGTACAAAAATTAATTTTTAAATGTTGCAAATCTTAGAGGATTTCGATGAATTGCAGAAATGTGAAATGTTAAGTTGATCTTTGAAGAAGAAAAATTTCAAGTGGAGGACAAAGGTTGTGTCCAACAATTAAAATCTACTCCTAGAGAGATTGACGATTTAGGGAGTCAAAATCAAGAACCATTGGAAGAAGTGAATTTGAGTGATTAAGGAGAATTCTATGAAGTGTTTGTTATCAATAATCTACATCTAAAAATGAGATTGGAGTTAGTTAAGCTCCTGAAGGAACTCAAAGATTATTTTTCTTAGGACTATATTGAGATGTGAAAGTTGACTAAAAGGTTGGTGGAACATAGAATTAATATAAAACTAGAATTTCCTCTTTACTATCAACCTCTTGGGCAATTGTCTAAAGAAGTCAAGTTAAAGATCAAAAAGAGATCAAAATTTATGTAAGGCTGGTTTAATTACACTAGCTAGATATACTAAGTGGCTAGCTAATGTTGTAAATGTAGTAAAGAAGAATAATAAGATAAGATTTTATGTAAGGCTGATTTAATTACACTAGCAAGGTATACTAAGTGGCTAGCTAATGTTGTAAATGGGTCATAATGCCTTTTGATTTAAAGGATACAAGAGCCACTTATTATACGGATATGAATACTATCTTCTATAACTTAACAGATCATATATCATAAGCTCATATAGATGATATTATTATTAAATTAAAAAAGAGCACAAACCATATAGAGAATTTAAGGGAAATTTTCATAGGATGAAAATGTACAAATTAAAGTTAAATCCTCTAAAGTGCACTTTTGAAGTAAAAGTGTGAAATTTCCTGGGTTTCTTGGTATACAATAGAGGGATTAAATTAGACAGAAATAAAGCAAATTCCATTTTTGAAATAAATCACCTCAAAATAAGAGAGAACTCCAAGGTTTTTTAGGTCAGGAAAGATTCATTACTAATTTGATCAGTAAAAAAAAAAAGAATTCTTAGACCTCTTGAAGTTAAAAAATTATAAGGAATTATGTTAAGAAGAAAGGTATTAGATGACACTTGATATGATCAAGGAATACTTGACTAAACTTCTAGTGTTAATGCCGCTGCAAAAGAGAATAGCTTTAAAGTTATATATTTTTGTCGTAGAAGAATTTATTAGGAGCTTATTGGATTAAAGAGGTAAGCCAAAAGTAGGCTATTTATTACTTGATTAGAACTCTCACACCAACAGAAGAAGTATATTCCTATTATGAAACTACGATTGGTGTTATATTTTGCTTGGTCAAAATTAAGGCATTATTTGTTGCAAAATAGACTTTATGTGGTTTCATAAACTGACTAACCATAGCATTGAACATTAGAAAATGACTTATGACTATTATAAATTTTAACTTAGTGTATTACCCCCATAAGTTAGTAAAAGGTTAGGCAATGGCCAACTTGATAGAAGTTTAAGATGTGGAGCATTTATTACTCACTTATGAAAGAAAAACCACGTGAACTAAAATTTAATAATTCTAGTACAAAGAAGTTAGCTGGTATTGGGATCACTATAATTGCACCAAACGAAACAAAGACTCTGCTTTCTCTTAAGGTGGACTTCCTGTACACTGACAATAAGGCTAAATAAGAAGGCTTGATGATTGGACTAGAACTTCTAGTTGATCTTGGAACTAAAGAAGTTCTCATTATGGTAGATTCTCAGTTAGTGTTATAATATGTAACGAGAGAATATAAGTGCGTTATTTTGACTTTGTCACCTTATTATATTGTTTCTACTCAATTACTAGAATTCTCTGATAAAGTAGAATTCCAATATATTCCTCAATTGGAAAATTGCATGGCAAATGAACTCTCCCAAATTGCATCTAGGATAAAAATGTTTGAAGAATTAGTTCATAAATCTATCATTATGTACAAAAATCCCATATGTCTATTTACAAAAAGAGAATTTCCGTAAGGGTTTTAAGTATTGATAAAAAAAGGTCACTCATAATTAGAGGGAGGAAATCAAGGACTTTTTAGAGAAGCCTGGTAAGAAAGAGCTTTTTAGAATTAAACTATAAGCACATAACTTTATGTTGATTGAAGGAGTCTTATTTCAACAAGGCAATGATAGAGTTTTTCATGATGCCTTGAGATGTTAGAGGCATTAATAGTATGAAACAAGTTCATGGGCGAATACGTAAAGCACCTCAATCTGGTATAAAGATGAGATGACTCATAAGATTTCATGGTTACTACTGATCTTTAATATTGAAAGAAGGCTATCAACAATGCCAAACTATGAAAACATTCAATGAATTCCTACTTTTGAGTTACACTATATAATTAAACTATAACCGTTTAAAGGTTAGGCCTTTGGTGTTATTGGGAAAATGTATCCACAATTTTTAAATGTCATAATTTTAATCTATTGGTAATGAATTATTTCATTAGATAGGTGGTGGCCTAGCCTATGAACAATGTTGACCAGACTGATGTAGTAAAGTTCATTATTGAATAGATTATTCATTAGTTTGGGATCCTGCAATTAATAACAAGTGACTTAAAAACCATGTTTACTAGTCAAGAAGTCAAAGATTTTGCTATAGATTATGGCATACAATTACTAAATTTTACTTTATATTTCACTTGGGTTAATGCTAAAGTTAAAGCTTCAACCAAATTAGTCATTGAAATCTTTAAAAAATATTAAAGGAGAATCCCGAAGTATTACATAAAATTTTGTTTGAGACCTTATAGGTGTATCGACCTTCAATCACTACTATAGGAGTCAACATGTTCATTCTAACTTATGGTCTAATGTTGTTTTCCATATATAAGTGATGATTCCATCCTTAAGAGTGGCTAAAAATTATTTGGAAACATATGAGTATTTAGATGTAATGAAGATGGAATTAAAGCTTAGACGAATAACATGATTATGCAAAAAGAGAAGGTGACAAAATCATTTTGAATTCATACAGTTTTAAAAGGTAACGCTCATAGGTTATCTAACTTAGAAGGTGAACCTTATAGACATTTCGTTAATGGGGAATATTTGAAAACCTATATACCTATCGTTTGAGAAAGTTTATAAATAAATGAATAAGGGTAAAATTCTCCAAGTCAAATAACAAAAAACCAAAATAAACATTCAGACAATAAAGTTCAAGTCCACAAAAGCTGACTAATTGTTAATAAATTAATTGTAGAAGGTAAAGAAATTTAAAGTTGATCTAGGTTAAAAGATAGGATCTTGCCTACTGTTTGGTATGAAGACTTGGTCCTCTTTAGCAATATTGAACTTTTTGCTTCTAAATGTCAACTTCATCCTTTTACAACATTAACGACTTCCCTCGCTTTTGAGTTATTTGCTTGACCTCATTAAATTCATGGTTAAGCCACTTACCATGTTGCTTTAGAGCTTCTTGCTTATCTCTAATCAAATTTGGTATCTCTTTCATGCTCAATAGCTTGATTCTTTAAAGACTTGAATTCATTATTTAGCTTGTAAATTTACACCAGGAGTTATTTTACTTTTATCCTTTTTTTGCATCATAATTAATTTGGTGCTTCTTTGATAGGGTTATTTTTTGGAATAAAAAATTTAGTTGTGGTATGAATTCTGGAAATAAGAGAAAAATTCTTTAGTTTTGCTCAGGATTCCTCTAACAGTAGATAACGGGGTTATAGGGCAAATATAAGACACCATGCTAAAGGAGGAATTGTTCTGAATTTCAATCAAAATTGAAGCTTAAGTTGCATAGTTAGTTTTAGAGAATCCTTAACTCTTTACAACTCCTCAAAACTAATTATTGGCATAACAATGGAGGGAGTGTTAAGAGAAACATATAAGAAGCTTAAATCAAAGACTTCTTATAAAGATGTCGCTACCATCTGAATGTCTCCCTACAAGACATGAAATAATGTGTCAAGCATTTGGCATATTTTTATAAACAATGAAAGGAATTTATACTTTACCTATAGGAAAGAGACTTTAGTAATATTTTGCTTAGGGGAATTCTTGGCTCTTTTAGATTTTTGCTCATAGGAAAAGGTAGCATATGGAAGGTCTAATATTGGGTCATCTATGAAATAAAACCAAAAGTAAGAACTCCTAGAGGAAATAAAGTAAGAGAAGTTAAAGAGAGTAAGATATCTTTACTAATGTCCTCCATGATCTTCACAAGAGTGGAAGAATTATATTCTATAGGGTGGTGTCTTTAGTCATAAATTTTGTAATTTTAGTTTCTACAAGTAGTTTGATGGTCGAATGAGTTAACTTTCTCGTAGGTCTCTTGGGAATTGGTGTTTTGTCCTTCTTAAAGCTTGAAGCAGAAAAAAAAAACTTTTCTTTGAGTTTTTTCTTCACAATAGGGTTAGCAGCCACATTCGCTTCCTTATAAGAAATATTCTTTCCTTCTTCTCTAACTTCAACATCTAAAATTCTAAAATTTGTAGCAGCAAATGTCAGTGGTATATGTCAAAATTTAAATATTCTTTAGTATCTTTGAGGATGGCATAATTTGGACAAGGAACTAAACTTTAAAGGCTCTTCTACCACCAAAGGTGGTGGGCTTCTATATTAGTAATATTGGGCATGAATATTTTAAATTTCAAAATGCAATAATGCTCCAATATTTCCTGAAGAAATTTGATAGCGCTGGCTTTAAAGGGGACTCCCACTAGGTAATCCAAAAAATCCACAATATGGTGAATTCCAAAAGAAAGTCTGAGTTATCGTCTTTAAAGATAAGGAAGATATAACTTAAAACCTAAGGCCATAGTAGAAGGACTAGGTTTGAAAGCTTTGTCACCACCGGCTACAAAAGCCTTTAGGTTGGTGTAAGCAAGGAAGAGTTTTTTGGTAAACAGTCAAATAAGTGGATTAAGAAGTCTTGAAAATTTTTAGCCAGTAAGGCCTTTCAAAGAAGTCTTCAAAAGGGTTAAGGTGGTATATCGACCCGGACTTCAAAGATAATAAGAAGATAAAGAAATTCTTAAAAGTTTTGTTACATATACTAGCAAAAAGATAAAGGTCAAGAAAGTCTAGAAATCTAAGATATATAGAAGGTGGGCCTTCTCTGTCCCTAAGATTTAGGAAATAAGTAACGGTTTAGAGTTGAACAAACCATACGCATGAATTAAGTCTCTATAGAGGAAGTATGGATAAACATCTCCCTAAATTCCTGCAAAAGAATCCTAAAGAAATATAACCAACGAAAAAATTTTTACTAGAGGCCATCGATCTACAAAAGAGGAGGAATTTAAATATTAGTTCATTGTTTACAAGGTTAAAAAAATCAATAGATACCAAATGAATTTAATATGTTCCTCTTTCGAAATAAGATTCTTAGATGAAGCATAACTGTTTAAAAGTGTTAGAGTCTAAACTAGAAGTTTCCTTAACTAAACAAGAAAAGTCCTCCCCAACTATAGGTAAACCAATTAGAGAGAAAACATCTTTAAGAAAAATTGAGGCATTCATAAAAGGAAAAATAATGGAATCACAGAAGGCTCCAGAATTTCAAGCCAATGGATATGAGATTATGTTGATATTCTATTAGGTTTTTAGAAAGAGCAATTATAATTGAAGAAGTCCCTGCCTCTTCCAAATAGAATGGTAAGAAAAGGTATAACATGTCTATCCATCCATTGGTCTATATATTTTGGCCATGGATTCAAGGATTATGGGGCCTAAAATAGAGGAAATTCTAGAGAAATTTTGATTTACTCACCTCTTATAGATAGGGAAGAGAAGGATGAGGAGATTTAGTGGATGAAGGGATTCTGATAGTCAAAGGTAAACCTTGTTCATGGTCAAAATGAGGAAATCTTCCTACCACATTGAAAAAAGAAAATTATAAAGTCAGTTATTAGAAGTGAGAACTTAATAAGGGTTTTTATGGTTTCAAAAGTTTATTGCCTTATTTTGATAAAGGATGGTAGAGGTCTAGCTAGAATACAGACCACTTCAAGTTTTATATCCTACATAAAGAATAAAATTACACAAATTGATGAAATTTTTTAATAGAGTACAATACAGCTGCAATGTTCTGTAATAATCTGTTTCTACACTTAAGGATTTAATTGTTAGATTGAGTCCTATCATATGAGAACTCATGAAGTGCATTTCATTTCCATGCATCATATTCGCATCTATACATGAATCATGATTTAGAGACATTGCAAAAATATATATGCACTCATTTGACATATCTCGGGGTATGAAAGATCTTAAATGATTATGCTGTAATTATGTGTTGATTACGACTTGAATTTTGTTTGATGGATTATAATTAGCAAAATGGGAATTTATTGTTACAATAAAGTGATTGATAAGGTGATATGTGCATCTAGTCTAGGAAAAATATTAAAGGACAAGACAAATTGATATATGGGAATTTAAGTTGATTAGGCCTATGAAATGGTGACATGTGGCATTGGGAATAAATGACAAATGACTTAGCTAATTGGGAGATAAATGGCTTGAGTACATAAGTGACAAGTGTCCTAGGAATTACGTGACAAATGGGCCAAGCATTAGTTGACAATTGGTAACATGAGAAGAAGACACATGACATAGCTCTTTATTGGACAAGTGGCATGACAATATGTCTCACCCCTCTTCACACACTTGTACCCCACATCCTCCACACTTGAAAGACATCTTCTTTCATGTTTTAGTTACTTACTACCCTCTTTTTTCTTCACACCAACGACACTCTCAGACCACCTCCAAGACCCTTGAATTTTTTCCAAAATTTCATAGCCTTCATCTTGTGTTTAGAAATCCTTCTCATTCCATCTTGTTCTTGGAGTATACTTTATCCTTGTATATTTGGAGGGCTAAATTAGCTTGATGATTGAGGAGGTTTTAAGTTGAATAAGTAAGTGATTTATTCATCTATTGTGACACATGTTATCATAACATTCATGACGATTATTTAAGGATGAACTTGGTTATGGTATTGATGATAAAGTTGTGTTGGAAATTGGATGGATGAATTAGTTTTGTTTTAACGTATGGAACCGTAGGTTATAAGCTATTTAATAAATGATTTTAGAAGTAAAATTAAGGTATAATTGAGGTATAATTAATAGACTATTATGATGGTGTTAGAATCCAGAACAAAATTGAAGGAAATGGATGGGTGAACTTTCTGTTCACCCATCCCACGATTGTGGAAGCTACATAAGCTCCTTCCCATGATCGTGGGCAATGCATTGAAGTGAGAAACTTTTTGTTTTTTCTTTCCACGATCTTGGAAAGGTACCCCAAGATCATGGGAAATGCAATAAAATGAAAAATTATGTTTCGTGTGATTGTTGAACCAACTAAGGATAAGCTACTTTACCTTGGTGTATGTGGACTTGATTGAGGCTTGAAATAAACCTAGATTGATGTTGGATTAATTGGTTAAGGGTTTGATAAGTTTAGGTAGTTAATTGAGGTTATAACTTAAGGAATCGATTGTTTAAGATCAATGTATCTAAATCTGAAATTGTGAGTTGATAAAGGAATGAAGGTGTTCTTATAGATGCAAATGTGATCTAAAGGATGTAAGAGATGTGAATTAGGTATGAATGAATGAGAATTGAGAAATTATGTAAATATATAATGCTAGAAAAGGATTGGTAAATGAATGATTGATGAATCTAGAGTAACCAAGTTTTCTTAAGGCATAAACCTAATTGCAAACAGGATACATACGAGCTATGATGAATGAATGAACAAGATTTGTGAATAAGATTACATACCCGGGATAGTCAATTGAGCATGCAGTAAACATAACACATATACATGTGTATGATTAAGTTCTCATTTGATTAAACAAGTTAGTAATATGCAGATATGTGTGTATTGCATGATATAGAAGCACAAATTGATCAACAACATCTAGACATTGCCAAATCGTCAAGGCAATAGCTAATCTGGAGTATACTGTGAGTCAACCTAGATGTTTTATCACTATATTTGATTTTTTTGTTTAAACTCCAATTATTGAATTGTTATCTATGAGATTGTGATGATTTCGGATATTGATAGTCTGAGGAGTTCAATATTCAGGAATGTATTGGAAGTGTTATCTACTTGTATGTGAATGTGGGAAATGAGTGCTCAACTAAATGTTGAATGCCAGACTTAGATCCAATGAATGCGATAAATGCCTATGTATACTGAATGAAAGTTGTTGATGACATATTATATGATTTGATACATTTCATGACATTGATATGCATGATCAGATAAAGGAGTTGTGAACGAAGTGACCAGTGTGAAGAGGAGTTTAAAGCTAGAAATGTGCAGAAAGAGCCACAGGCTCAAAGATTAATAAGCCCAGTATCCATAATAGGTATGGGACAATGTCTGAAATGAGTCCGGCATCCGTAATAGATACGGGACAGTTAAATTGACACTCAGTCACAACAAAATAAAAAGAAAGTGGAATCATATATCCATTTTCATTTATATATATCATGTGTGTGTCATGTGAATAGTTGTGAAGAATTACTAAATTGTGTTGAAATAATAATATGAAATGTTTGTGGACATGCTAAACTGAATGATTGAGATGAGTGATTGGATTATTTGATATTACTACATGAAATGTTTGTGTTCATAATGTGTTGGTTGAAATGTGAGATACGTACATCGTGATTTGGTATCCAAATTAAATGATGTGATAAATGGGAATTGGTTTTGAAGAATGTGATATATTTGAGAATTTGGATTATATGTTTGTGATGTTGTGTCTTGATTTGAGTAAACACATCGATGATGGTTCACTTACTGAGTTCACAAACTCATCAAAATTGCAACGTTGATTTTCAGGCACTGAGGTGACTTAGCTTTTAAGACAATCTAGTGGCAACCTTGTATTGTTCGTTTTGGAACCAAGAATGGCTCAAAGGTCTGGTTAGCTAATTCTAGAGCATTTAGTTAGATTATTTTGGTCCAGCACCCAGTTTTATGTTGTACACATTGTATAAAACTGTGAACTTTCACATGTTATGTATTGTATAAACATGAATTATGAGTGTAATGAATGTTTATGTTTGTGAATTAAATGTAAAGAATCTTATATTTATTTGGTAAGGTAAATAAATGGATTATAGAATGTAATGACAATGTAAGCTTATGGCTATGAATAATATGAGAAAACTTATTATAGAATGTTCCTTCATCCTATGGTTGGCCTTTTGTGGAAAATTGCAAACTAGAGACATACTTCCTTTCTTTCATACACCAAATCATTGTTCCTTATGCCTCAAAGACAATGAAACAATTGTCCATCTATTATTTAACTGCCCTTTCTCCAAAACAGTATGGGCTTACTGCCTCTCCTACTTCCATCTTAACCTTCCACAACAGCTCAACCTCCACACAATCCCCTCTTGGCTGAACCATCCCCAAAATCTAAGAACTATTAATCCTAATGTCCTTACAATCATCCTTTCAGTTGCAGTATACTATTTGTGGAAAGAAAGAAATGCCAAGACTTTTAAAGATGAAGCTTTGGAGGTGGATGGATTGAAAGCCAGAGGGTGATCACCCTAGTACGGGAGCAACTCAGAGCAAACATCGAGGAAAGGTAAAGGTAGGAGAGTTTTTTAAATCACTAACCACCTTTATGAAGCTTCTGTTTTAGTTCAACAACAAAAAATTTAGGAGAATAAAGGCAACAGATGCTCACCCCGAAGCTCACCAAGCACACTCAAAGAAGGAAAGCACAGCAAAACATCAACTACCCAAATTCTATCTAGAGCAACTAGCCAAACCTCAATGGAAGGGTATCAACACTAACAACAAGTTCCAAGTAGACAAGAAGAATACAGGTGCAACTCAGTGGACAAGGACAAGGTCGAGAGATCCAGAAAGGGATGCACCATCCAAATCACCAAAGCATACAACAAACCAGACATGGCCCATACTTCTACACCAAGGGTAGGCATAGTCAAGGAGATGCAGTCAACATTAATGGATGGCTGAGAGGACAGCTACTGGTAGTTTTTTTTAAGCTTTTAAACTCCTCCACTGAAGAGATGCACTATTGAATCTAGCTGCTACATTGTGCTTGCTGAATGTTCAACTAGCTGTATGTTTCTTAGGAATTTAGAATCTTAATGAAGCTTAAAATTGGTTTAAGTTTTTGTGTATTTTCCATATATGTAGCACTGTCTCAAGGAACTCTTGTCAGTATAGGGTATTTTCTTTTGATAGGTAAGAGATAAGTTTCTAAACTATCTTTACCCATATACATACTTTTTTCTCATATTAATCTTATACCTGATTTACCAACAACAAAAAAATATGAGGAAACTTATTTCTTCGAAATGCTTATGTTCTATATGATGCTATGATAAGTTGAAGTGACTGGTCTAACATGCCACTTTCATGGGATATGTGCTCGGATATTATCTAAAATGTTGGTATATGCTCTATGATAGTGAGATGTTACAATAATATTGATTATTGAGTTAAATTA
>JANKOD010000191.1:8481245-8496447 GCA_026284645.1 Erythroxylum acuminatum
GAAATGCATCGCTCGGTTTTCATTACGAAAACGTGTTTTCAAAATTCACGAAAACGTTATTTTTACGTTTTCGTAAAACGGATGTTGTTTTTTTATTTTTAACAACCAAATATATAAACGTGACTGACCAAACATGATTTTAAGACTTGTTTTTTAATTTATGAAAACCGCAACCAAAAACTGAAAAAAAAACGCAAACAAACAGGCCCTAAAATAACTTGTTAAGAGACTAAAACTAACATGTGTTGGTCTAACTCAAAACTAAATTAAAAAGTTTTATCTATAATCAAGTAACTTCTTCACAAGGGATCAATTTCATATGCATATCATTCATAAATTTGAATATATCCTAAAAATAACTGGATCATATATACTTCTACTAAATTTATCCCCAAAACAACTAGATTCTATATACTTTTACAACTTTAACAATAAATAAAAGGTATATCATCACCAATAACCCAACTTAATCCAACTATTACATAACTACCAATAATGAAATTACTGAGAAAGTAAATCAAACAAAAGAATATAAACACATAGTTTGGCTAAAGTTCAAGTTGGAAAAAAAATATAAGCTAATTGAAAAGCTTGTAACATCAGAAGATGGGAGAGAACGTTTACAAGATTTGGATTCGATAGATATTTGTAATTATGATTCATATATATAATAAAGATTACCCTACTATCCACAAAATGCAAAAAATTTATAAACACCATTTAATAATTTATGCTTAATATTGGAGGCACATTTAGCTTTATTTATTTTCTTGTCACTTTACTCTAATTATTAAATTTTTTCTTGAGAACATGATTATTATAAAAGATATTTAGAAAGGTAATACACTTGATTCACGTTAAGCATAAGATACATATATATAGTTTACAAAACTGTAGGATAAGTCTAGATAATGTCTATCTAAATTGTACGATAAATCTGGGTAATATCTATCTTGTATGATAAGTATCAAACTAGATATATAATATGTAAAAAAAACTAAATAACAATGGTTAGATATGGAATCTAGTTATCCTTGTCGCCCTCCTACAAGTTGATGAAGTCTTGACAAGATAGTTAGCTTTTTCTTCAAATGATGAAAGCGATGCTTTGATAACGGTTTGGTTAAAAGCATCGGCCAATTGATCGGTAGGTATAATATAACGCACTTAAATTCTTTGTGCAACTTTATCTTGTACATAATGAAAGTCAATTTCCAAATACTTAGATCGTGTATGAAAAATAGGTGTAGTAGTGAGATAAATAGAACTTAAATTATCACACCACAAAATAGGAGAGGATGTTGAAGGAATACCAATTTCTTGGATAACCAATTTTACCATTATAACTTTGTTACAGCAGTAACACCAGCACGATACTCAACTTCGATAGATGATTTGGCCACTGTTCTTTATTTCCTTGATCCCTATGATATTAAATTGTTGCCAAAATAAATAGCAAAGGTTGTGTTACTCTTACTATCATTAACGCTACCTCCCCAATCGGAATCACTTTAAGCCAAGATATGAAAAGAGGTTAAGCGTCTCAACAAAATGCCATGATTAATAGTGCTAAGAAGCTATTTATGTATTTGTTTAACTGTTGGCTAGTGTTGATCAGTAAGTGGATGCATGAATTGAGAAACTTTGTTGATTGCATGACAAATATCAAGAATAAAGGAATTGCAAGCCTCCAATAATACTTCGATAAAGAGTAGTGCCCAAAAAAGAAGTCCCTTCATAAATACTCAATTTTACTTTGTCACATGCTGGTGTAGTAACACTATTTACATCCTTCATATGAACGTTGTTTAACAAATATTTTATGTATTTGGACCGAGTGAGTAACAAACCATCTGAAGTCCATTTTTCCTCTAGACCCAAAAATTAATGGCATTTGAGATGATGTTGTAGAAGAGTTGAAGTCCATTTTTCCTCTAGACCCAAAAATTAATGGCATTTGAGATGATGTTGTAGAAGAGTTATCTAGTGATGTAGATGGCACAAGTAAGGAATTATCAATAATATGTGCTATGTTGGGAGTAGGTAATGTGGATGGATGGTTTATGGTTTATGGTTGGTGTAGGTGTGTTGGTTAAGGTAGTTACATTAGCAAGGACTGTGTAATGGTGGTGAGGTAGAAATGTGAGTGAATTGTGATTGTAAAAAAAAGTAGTGGTTGTTGAGGAATCTTGAACATTGGAAATCGTCATTTAAATAGAACCTTGTTGAAAAAGAATTTGATACATATTAGAATAAGAAAGAATAGGTATCGATAACCGATTTATTAAGTAAACTGCAGTATCAAAAGCATAAGTCCAATAATCTGTGGGAATGAAGGAATGTTGATATAAAGCCAAACTAGTCTTTATAATATTTCAGTGTTTTCTTTCCACACATGCATTTTGTTATAGAGTTTTAGGATAATAGCTACATTGAGTTATTACATTTTCAAGTAAATATGATTACAAGGCTTGATATTCCACTCCCCAATCAGTTTGAAAGTTTTTTTTCGATCAGAAAAATTTTCAACAATATAATGAAACTTGATAAAAACGTTAAGCACTTTGGATTTATACTTAGTAAAATAAATCCAGCAATATATAGAATAATGATCATAAAATAGTACATAATATCGATTACCATCCACGGAAGAAATAAAAGATGGACCCCAAAGATCAAAACAAATTAAATCATGGACAATTAGCTTTAAAATGAGAGACTAAAAAAGGTAACTTATGACTCTTACTGACATTGCAAGCATGACAAAGACTCGATTTATTAGGAGAAATAAAAGGAATTTTATTTTGCTGAAGAGTGTGCTCCCAAATGCAAATGCCACTGCTATATAGTGCAAGTCATTGCAGCAACTGGACTACGAGGTTGTCGAATGGGTTCTAAGAGCATAGAGTATAATAGACCATTATCATTTTGGCCTAAATAAAGGAGGTCCTTCGAATGAATATCCTTAATCATTAAACAATTGGGTAAGAAATCAACATAAATGTTATTGGCATTAGTAAAAGTAGAAATAGATAATAAATTCTTACAAGAAGAAGGAATGCATAAGACATTATGAAGCTCAAAGATAGATAGGAATTTACCATTGGCATTTTTTACTACTTCAGGACCATGATACTCATTATGAATGGTAAAATTTTCTAAATCTTAAGTAAGATTATGAGTTGCTCCAGTGTCGAGGATCCAAAATTGAGGTTGCATAGTTGATGTTGCTAAATTAGAAGCTGGTTTGAATTGGTTTAAGTTTTGTTGTCCTGAGTTGGTAGATTTACGATTTGTTGAAGGACATTGCCTAGAGATATGACAAAACTCGTTACAATTATGAAACTGAATATTGTCTACCGAATTGCCAGTTATTTAAAAATTATGAGGAAGCTCATGTGGAGATCGTAAATTGCCACCAAAAAAGGTACCACCATTGGAACATTCTCTACCATGTGTCATCATTTGATTTCTTCCTCTACAACAAGATGAAGATCCTCTGACAATTGAATTTACATAGTGAGTTGTAGGTTGTATAAATGGCTTCACATCTATTTTTGTAGCAAGAATCTCCTTTTCACTAACCAATAATCCATATAAATCATAAAAAATGGCATCTAAACAATTTTCAAGAGATCAAACAAAGGGTATATACGTTGGACCCAAGCCATTAATAACAACCTGAACTAAATCATCCTCTATGATAAGATTGTTAAGTGTTGCCAACTAACATTCCTTTTGTTCCTTGGGTATACTAAACAATAGATTCATTATGTTCCTTTGTTAGCTTAAAGAATTTTGCTTTGATGGTTTGTACTTATGCCTTAGAACTCGAAGCATAAGTATTGGCTGATTTTTGCAATGGCATATAAGAGTTAGAAACACCAACAACTTGAGGAATAAAGTTCTCACTGATAGAGCCAATGATACAGCTAAGAACTAATTGATCTTGTTTATACCAGTCAAGAAAAACTGTTTTTGATTAATCATTAATTTGTTAAGCTGGTGTCATGCAGGTGTCAGCAACATATTTTGCTAAATCATAACTATGTAAAATTGGTAGAAGTTATGCCTTCCAAATGAGATAAATGGTATACTTTAATTTTATAAACAACTTATATGTGATATTTGGAAGAGCTGAAATATGATAAGTAATTGATGAAGAAAAAAATAGAAGAAGGCACAAGAGTTCCCTCGGTAGATATTGCAGCTTCTTAGGTTGTTAGACCACAAAAAGCTTTGATACCATACGAAAGATATTTAGAAAGGCAAATACACTTCATTCACTTTGAGCATAAGATACATATATAAAGTTTACAGAAGTTTACAAAATTTCAGGATAAGTCTAGATAATATCTATCTAAACTGTAGGATAAGTTTAGATAATGACTATCTTGTAGGATAAGAATCAAGCTAGATATACAATACATAACAAACCAAATAATAATGGTTACAATAAATATTGACTCTAGTTATCCTTATCAATTGTAGAATTAAAAAAATATTTTGCTTTCCTTTTATCTTTTTCTTCAACATCATAGTAAATCTCAGTCGTCATCCTTCAACCTCAAAATTATTTCAATCTCATCCTTCAACCTCCTCTTCTTATTGATAGGATTGAATATTAACAAGTTCTAATTTATATGTATTAATATTCTTCAAACAAAAAAAGATTTTCCAATAATATTTATGCAAAATCATTAACTTATTTAATATAAAATTTTAAATGACCCTTTCAACAATTTTAACCTAGTAAATCTTAAAAATAAAATAGGCAAAAACAAACAATAATTAATCATTGAATCTATTTTTTGATATCTATGTTTGACGTTTTAGAATATTTAATACAACTGACACTTTTCATTCTTTTTTAAAATTAAAGTTCTAAGAAAATGTGAGTTTCTAATAACAATAACATAAATATTTTCAATTCTAACAAGGTAAGAAAACTTTACATAGCAATATTTTTACCCTAGAGTTATAAATCCTCAGATATAATGTAGAGGAAATAAGTTCACGTTTAATTTCTAAAGGGTTAGTGGTTTGCGTATTCTATCGTCAAAGCAGCTGGAATAGCTCAGTTGGTTAGAGCGTGTGGCTGTTAACCACAAGGTCGGAGGTTCAAGCCCTCCTTCTAGCGCAAGCATTTTATATTTCCACTTTTGTGGCTTGCGTACCCACCGCAAGTCGCCGCGTAAGCAAAGTATTTAAGCGTCCGTAATTTACTCGGGAATTTAAAGACACCGTACGTTTCAGGGAACCTAAATTACGGAATTTAGAAATTGAGAATGAGACAACTTCTGTAGAATGACTACGTTAAAATATCTTCTACTTTACGTTTTCTTTACCTGCTTCTTTCCTACTTTCATATCCTACTTTAGTCTAATTATTATTAATACCAATTCATTCTCCAAATATCTGCTCACGTTGACAAAGGTTACTTGTTGCGAATCGCACAGGTAAACAACTTTTGAATAATGCACGTCAATCCATGGTCATCTGATAATATTTGAGGTAGTAAATTTAAATAAAAAAAACTGATTTTTTAATTTTTAATTTTTAAATTAATATTCGTGTTTTAAAGGTTTTAATTTAATAATTAAAATCTTAAAATTCATAAAATTTAAATTAAGAAATCACTTTTTTATTTTTTAATTCATGTAGCGATTGTACTAAATATTATGTAAATGTTTATACATCTTAAATCGACTTATATAAATTTTAAAAAATAGTAACTACATTAGATTTTGTTTTAAAAATTGAATACTTGCTTTCTAAATATCAAAAGATAAACACTTCCAATTTTGTCATCTTTAATTTTTCCTTAAGTATGCTCTTTCTTTTGTCAATGTCACATTCAAAATCATCTGTTTGTTTGGTGGAACAAGTATAAACCACATGTCATTTCAATACGTGGAACAATTTGTCAATGAAATCGTCAAATCAATGGTCATTGTGAATATAGAGAGCATAATCATATGAAATCAAAGAAGAAAAAGAAAATAAATAAATATTCAATAATAATTTGATACGTGGTTTTCCAATAACTTTTAGGGATGACTTCAAGTTCAAAAATATAAACAAGGAGTATTTCTGTGAGATAGGCCATAATTCTAATTAAATATAATTTTTATCACCTTAATTTTTGATAAAAATCGAATTTTAGTGATATTAACATTTGTGAAAATAGAGTTTCACTTACCTTGAAATTATGGTAAAATAAAATTTAACTAGCTTCAGGCATATATGAAAATAGAGTCTTATTGTACTTAAACTTCTTACATGTAACTCTTCTAATACTTTGTTAAAGGTTGTATAAAATGCGATAGTTTTAGTTATGTTTCTCCTTGTATCATCTTTCTTATTGTAATTAAAAAAAAAGTCATCTCCTTGTTTGTAGGTATAAGTCACATTAATTGGCCGAACAATGTAAATTATTGTATTCTTTGCCTCTTTATTATATATCTGTGTATGTGTGCGCGCGCGCGTATGTGTGTGTGTATTCATTATCAAACTTGTTTAGAGACATCTCGACAGTAAACCTTAGCTAAGATATCAATTATGCGAGCTTAGGTTTACTATCAAGATGTCTCTAAACAAGTATACTAAGAAGTTTAATGGATCAAATGATTTCATTCTATGAAAGGTGAAGATAATAGCAATTCTTATTCAACAGGACTGTGTAGTCACATTGAAAAGAGAAGAAAAACGACTAGAGAATTTGAAGGCGTCGAAGTAAGAGAGATTCTATGAAAGGCACACAACATAATATTATTGAGTCTGGGTGGCGAACTTTGAGATAGGTGGTTGATGAAACTAGTATTGCTTTACTATGGAATTAAATTGAAAGTAACTATTAGAAGAAATCACTTACTAATCGCTTATATCAAAAGCATCATTTGTACATTTTGAGGATGTCAGAAAGTACATAGGCGAAATGTCACATTAATAACTTTAGTAGGATCATCTTAGATCTGCAAGGTTTTAGGATTAAAATTGAGGATAAGGATCAAGCAATAATGCTATTATGTTCCTTGCCAAATTCATTTGAGAATTTTGTGGATCTCATATTGTATAGGAGATAAACTATTTATGTCAACAATGTGAAGGATGCCATGTAGTCCAAAGAATTAAAAGAAAAAAGAAAATAACTCTGGAATATACGAAGATGGATCAAAATAGGGCCTGATTATTAGTAGAGATAGGAGTATGGAAAAACATATTAGAAATAAAAGCAAATTATAATCCAAATCAAAGGTTAAAATTGTTTAATGCTTTAGTTATAAAGAGAAGGGATACTTTATGAGGGAATACCCACAGTGAAAGAAGGAAAATAAGAAAAAAGAAGACATATGGCAAATCAAGTGTAGTTATAGGACAAATGAATTTTGATGAAGAGGATGGAAGAGGAGATGATGTTTTGATGATGAAGAGGATGGAAGAGGAGGTGATGTTTTGATGGTCAATATGTATAATTCTCTAAGTTGATGGGTAATAGGCAATGAAGTATCTTATCATGCAACCTTCAACAAAGGTTGGTCCTATTCTTTTTAAAGAATAGAATGGTACTATCAAGTTAGATGATGAATGAGAGCAATATTTTCAAAGGAAGTGGTGTAGCACTCTACTCTCGCAAGACATGTACCCAACATCCTGAGTGATGTTCAAGTACGCACCCCACAACGGTGGCATGCTAGAACAGTCAAACACTCGAAACTCAGTACAAATTTTTCAAATTTATCATACACATATGCGGAAAACAATAATCAAATCGGGCCCACTTTTTTTTGACATTTCCTTTCACAAGTGTTACCAACATTTTTTAAATCATTAGAATTTCATTAACCACTAGGCCCCATTACAAATACAAAACACTTACAATCATAATGTAATTACAATAAAAATGCATTCACATACACATTGTCTAATAATTTCGGATTACATTCTTTAATACAAAAATTAATGGAAAATTCTATGCAGACGCAAACTGATCTTGACCTCTATCTCTTTCTTAAATGAAGTGGCTATACTCCCGTTTGCCTAATAGGGTAACTCTTTTGAGCCTAAAAAATATTGCAAATTTTGGGTGAGTTTTGCAAACTCAGTGTATTGGCCCCCGAATTTTTGTCTTGTTGAATTAAGCATGATTTAAATCATTCTTGAGGTTTTGATAGATTAATTATTTTGTAGTTATTAAATTATGTCAAAGTTAGTAGGATTTATTGTATGAGTTAATGGAATTAAAGTGTTAAGGTTATAAGAATGCTCATGGGTATTTTTGGCAAGACACTTTAGTATAAAAGACATAAGGCATGGAAGGAAGGGCAAATTGGACATTTCTCACTCATTAAGGACATAAATGGAAGAATTAAGTGTTGTCTTGCATTTTAAGAAGCAAAAAACGTGATTTGTGGGAGAGAAGAAGAAAATAATGAAAAGAAGAAAGAGAGAAGTGAGAGTTTTGGTGGTTTGAGAGAAAAGATGAGAGTTGAGCTAGAGTTTCATTTTTCTTAGCATTCAAGAGAGATTTTGAGGTTGTTCAAGAAGAGAAAAAGGTAGAGGAAGAGAAGAGCTTCCATTAGAGCCAAGAAAATCTTCATTTAGTTAAGAATCAAGGAAATCAAGAAAGACAAGAGGAGCAAGAGGAAAGACATCCTTAAGCCAATTTCTTAAGTAAGGAAATCAAGGTGGGTATATGTTTATAATAGAGTAAATAAGCCACTAATGTTTTCTTTGAATCAAGGAAGTTTAATGATTTTAATTGCATCATAAGTGTTGCATTTATTGCTTTTGAATGATTTGTGAAATTGCTATATGTTGTTATATAAATTTTGTTGATGATTTGTGAAAAGACTTTGAAAATGAAATTTCTTTAAAAAGATAACATGTTTTTGAAATCATGTTTTCGGAAATGGTTTTCGAAATATCAAATGTTCATGAAAATCAAGTTTCGAAAAAGTGCCATTTTGGGTAATAAGTTTACAAATTATGAAATATGTGTTATGTGGGTTTGTGGTGGTCCCCTAAGTTAAGTCACCTGCATGTTGACCACTTCTCCCGCCTGCTCGCTAGTGGCATGGAGCTCCTTTATGGAATCCCTCATGTTTACGTCTACGCAAAACTACTATGTGGGATTGCGATAGCACATCAAGTTTACGGCTACACAGGACCAACATGAGGAAATGTGTAGTCCATCATGTTTATGGATCTGCCCAAACCATTCTTATGTGCTTATGATATGTTAACAAGTTTGATGCATGCATGTTTTGTAGTTTGTAAATTTTGGTTGAAAATTTAAGAACCTTGTGTTTTATGAACTCAATGAAAATTTTCTACCACAAGTGAATGTTTTCAATGGTTTTGCTTATTTTTCTATTATACACTGTTACCCATGAGCTTTCAAGCTCACCCCCTTTCCGTCCCATCTTTAAGTGAAGAAAATAAGATCGAGTAACCAAGAGTCGAGGAATCATTCTACTTTTGCAATGTTTTTGTAAATTAAGTTAGATTTTGTAAAAGCAAGGCTTTAGTCGCATTTTGAGAATTTTTGGGTTTGGTCTTTTTTGGCATTTTGGATTTTGATACCGATGATGTAATGTGGCTTGGAATGTCATTAAAGTTTTGCAAACTCTTATTTTTGTTGTTAATGAAATATAAATTGTGTATAGATGATGATGATGAGTTTGATCATGAATTGTTGATATATATACATAAGTTAGATGTTATGGAAAAGAAAAGAGGAATTATGAATGATGAGATGTAGTCGAATGGATAAGGATGGTGTTGCATTAAAGGAAGTGAATTTAGGAAAATTCTCAAGTCTTTCATAAGGGTACAATTTGTGTACTGATTTCAAGGAAAAATTGGATTAATCTAGGCTAAATTAGACAAAGTTGTCTTCTGGGAAGTTGTAGTTTATCTTTCTAGCTTTCCAATGCTATATAGTATGAAATTTTTAGATATCGGAGTTGAGAGATATGATCATTATAAGTGGAGATGCTTTGGAGAGTTTAGTTAGTGAATTAGAATTTTTGGTGATGTGAGGAAGACCCCGTAGATGAACCTTCATCTTGTTCATTTTGGACTGAACCTTCGTCTGATTCCTTGTTAGACTGAACCTTCTTCTGGTTCATTTTGGACTGAACCTTCATCTGATTCCTTCTTAGACTGAACCTTCGTCTGGTTCATTTTGGACTGAACCTTCATCTGATTCCTTCTTAAACTGAACCTTCGTCTGGTTCATTTTGGACTGAACCTTCGTCTGATCCATGACTTAAGCCCTTCGTCTGATCCATGACTTCAGCGCTTCGTCTGATGCTTCTTTGACCAAGCCATCATTTGATGCTTCTTTGACCAAGCCTTCGTCTGATGCATCTTTGACCAAGCCATCGTCTGATGCTTCTTTGACTAAGCCATCGTCTGATGCTTCTTTGACCAAGCCATCGTCTGATGCATCTTTGACCAAGCCTTCGTTTGATGCATCTTTGACCAAGCCTTCGTCTGATGCTTCTTTGACCAAGCTTTCGTCTGATGCTTGTCTGATTCATTTTTGACCAAGCCTTCGTCTGATTCATTTTAGATTGAATCACTTCATCTGATCCATCTATACTATTGGAAACTCGAGATGTTGACCCTATAGATGGAAAAATCTCTCTTCAAGGTTTTCACGAAAGTTGTATATCTCAAAGTCTTCTTTGAAACCGTCCTAAGACGATCTTAATTCGAGATTCCTAGTGAAAGTTATGCCAATTGTCCCAAGACAGGTACAATATGATTGAGGGCAAAATCATGTTTGATTATTTTGACCATAACTTCTTCGTTAGACATCCAAATGAAGTGATTCTTGAACCATAGATTCCTAACACATGTTTCTACCTATCCATAAAAAATTGGTAGCCTTTGGTGTTGATTTGATAAAATATCGATGAAAAGAAAGTAAAAGGGTCGGTTGGAAAAGTATGAATTGGACATTTTACATAACATACTTCGGTATTCTGATGATAACATGATCTATAGAGCTCTAAATAAGATGATTCTTATTTCTAAATAAACTAGAAACATAGAATTACAATTGTTTTGAAGGAATAGAATTTTAATTTAGCCTCTAAGACTTTCAATTTCTAGATGGAAGTTGAGTATAATGTACTATTCAGTATAATAATAGTCCGTAAATGTTTGGGGTATAACTTTCAAACCACTAAACCAAATTGAATGATTTTGGTGTCATTACAAACTTATGATAATGGGGAACAAATGTTCAGAAGAATTCAAATTGAAATTCTGGTTTGAAGTTTCCCAAAATCTGTTCAGCAAGACGAGAAATTAGTTTGTTTTGAAGTTTGACTGGTGTGGGCACACCACTCTTGTGGGATGATAACTATTGAGGGTTCATTGAAATAACCTTGCAGGGTCATATGCACAAGTTTTATGATGTCTGGGAGTTGGGTTCCAGAAATGAGGCCCAACAGTTGTGATATGAAAGCTAGTACCCGAATCGATGGGCCAGTGAGGACGCTGGGCCTCCACAAGAGAGGGGAGAAATCCCACATCAGTTGGGAAGGAGAACGAAGCACTCCTTATAAGGGTGTGGATACCATCCCCTTATAGACGTGTTTTCATGCCCTAATGTATCGGATCCCATCAAAACTTCGAGTTTAAACGTGCTTGAGCAAAAGTAGTATCAGGATGGGTTATCTCTTGGAAAGTTCTGCGGGAGTAATGTCCTAAAACAGCCTACACGCTGGAAAAGCAAAACTGTGAGGGTGTGGACCACGAGCCATTTAAAAAGGCCCAGAGGGTGTGAACCACAAACCACTTAAAAAGGCCCAAAGCGGACAATATCTACAAACGGGTGGTCTGGGCTATTACAATAAGCATAGAGGGTAGGATCTGTTAACATTGAGATAAATATTTCTATCTATAATATTAATCCAATTGGCGTTTTGATGATAATAAAACATAATTACTATTAATATGTATTTTTTATTAAAAGAAATAATATAGTAAATTAAAGTCATAAACTCAAGAAGATAGTGTATGAAGTTGAACAAGAGAAGTTGAAGTTTACAACCGACGAAATGAAGATCAAAATACGAACAAAAGAAGATCAAGGCTTAACAAGGTCACTTTACATTTTAAATTTTTATTTTAACTCATTTTTGTTAATTTGATGACCTAAAAGTCTCACCATGCATAAACATTTCATTTAACTGATTACATAAGTCTTTCCATTCGTTAAAAGGCACTTAAGCTTTTGGATTTTATATAAAAGCCTCTTGATCTTTAGAAAAAGCTTTGGAAAACATTTTTAGAACTTTTTAACTCATATTTTCATTAATTAAATTGATTTTGAGCATTTAAAGGTGTTATAACAATATTTTTTGAGGTGACTGGTCAACTTATATAAGTTAGTAGTCGACCAATATAGGTTAAAGATGTTAAATCTAAAGTACCAAGAATTTACTATTTAGTCGACCAGCATCCTTCACTGGTCAACCAGTGTTATAAAGACTAGTAAATCTGGTGTTGTTAATGCCTATTAGTCGACCAGCATACTTGAATATAGCCTTACTATTATTTGGGGTCCCAAAACACTATAAACATGTGTTTTCTTATTGGTTTTAACATTAATAAGGTTTTGGTGTTGTATAAACTCATTTCAAAGTGTTTTTAATCATTTAAGCACCATTGTGTCATATTTGTGTGAGAGAGCCATTTTGGAGTTATCAAGTGATAAAGTGAGTTATTTTAAGCTGTAATATTTACTTTGAGGGATATATTATTATACTTGGAGATGATCAAAGTGAGATTGAGATTCATCTTCACTTTGAAAAAAAAATTGTAAGAAGGGTTCCTCTTTAATGAGAAAGATTATACAAAGGTTATTCTTAGCCTTGAAAGAAGATTATAGTGGAATTCCAAGAAGATTTTTAGGAGTGGACGTATGTAAGGGTTATTTTTCAAACCATTATAAATCAGTTTACATTCTCTCTTTCCTATCATCTTTAAACTATTGTTTAATTGTTTGATTGATTCACATTAAGTATTTGCCTCGTTCTTATTTATATTGGTTGTTGTTAACATAGTTCTTTGGTTAGAAAAATTACTAATATCTTATAAACACCCAATTCACCCACCGTTTTGAGTTCCAATAAGGACTAACACCTTGCTTCATATTATTTCTCTTATAGGATAATTTTCTAATAATTCTAGCGACTTGGCACAACATAAGCCTATTATGCTTCTCCATCAATCATAGATCCAGCACCTCCTCTAAACAATCTTTCTCCGTCTAGTAAATCATCATAGCTTCCTTCTCATTAACTCATTTGTCAATGTACCAATCAAGTAACTCACTCTTTTTCCAGCTTTGAGATTTTCATGTTTATTCATCTATTATCTCTCTCTATATGAATTGCAAACCTGTCATAAGGCAAGATTTTACCCTATATGGAAGAAAGTAATGATAAAATAACTATAGGCACTTACTATTACCGATACTTGAGATATGATTGCTTTACCTTTAGAAAAATCTATTATTAGTTGCAAATAGGTATATAAAATCAAGACTCAAGATGAAAGATCAATTGAATGATACAAACCTAACTGATTGTTGAATGATTCACCCAAAAGTATGGTATTGACTATGAGGAGACATTTGTCCCTATAACTTATGTAACCTTAGTATGTAGTCTTATTGTAGTTGTTGCTAGCAACTATTGGCCTTTATTTTATATGAACATCAAGAATGCCTTCCTTAATAATAATCTTACAAAAGAAGTGTACATACAAATTCCACTAGTTATGATTTCATTCATATAATAAAGTTTGTCACTTCTACAAAGCCTTATATAGAATAAAACAAGCTCTTTGAGCATGTTTGGCAAATTTAGCTCCCCTATTTGTCTCCTTAGCTTTCAGTCTAGCTCCTATGAACATGTCTTATATATTACCAAAACCTCTCACTACAAGAAAAATGGAGTTTAGTGACGGAAATTACCGATGGAATTTATACACATTCCGTCGGTAAGCTTATTTAGCAACGGAATTTACTGACGGAAAAAGGTGTCGGAGATACAACCGTAGGTAAATTTACTGACGCAAATTTTGTATTTCGTCGGTAAATTTACCAACGAAAATTTTGCTCTATCGGTAAATTTACCGAATGAGAAGATTTTTCTGTCAGAAAATTACTAACAGATTTGGTTATTCCGTCAGTAATTACCTACAGTTATTTTTTTCTGTTGGTAAAATATACAAAAAATTACCAACGGATTTGGTTATTCCGTCGGTAATTACCCACGGTTAATTTTTACCATCGGTAATTTTTGCAAACAATATTTTTTAAAATTTACCTGCAAAGTGTTAAGTTTCTCTGGAAGTCACCATGGACAGAACTTTGCTAAATCTCTTCCTACCAATCGCAACACTTATTATATTCTAGTTTTTGTAGAAAGTTAAGAAAATAAAGAAGGATGTGACCCCACTGCCACTAGGCCCTTGGGGATTGCCAATAGTTGGATACCTTCTATTTCTTGACCAAGACATTCATCGAGATTTCACAGAATTGGCTAGTATCTATGGATCTATCTATAAGGTTTTCCTCGGTAATAAACTGTGTCTTATGGTTAGCTCCCTGAACTTGGTCAGAGAAGTTGTTCGAGACCAAGACAAAATATTTGCGAACTGCAACCCACCTCTTACTGCTAAAATGGAGAAAGATGCGCAAGGTCTTTGTTCGTGAAATTTTAAGTAACAAAAACATTTATGCTTGTTATGGTTTAAGAAAACAAGAGATTAAGAAGACTATAAGGCATGTGCATGGTAAAATTGGACAGCCTACAGATATAGGTCAATTGGCTTTTATGACAAGCATGAATGCCCTAATGAGCGCTTTGTGGGGACGTAAGTTAGAAGGAGATGAAGATTTTGAAGCTACAATAGAGTTTAGAAATTTATGCTTGGAGATGATGGCGGTAATAGGAAAATCAAATTTTTTGGACTATATTCCAATACTTGCAAGGTTAGACTTACAAGGCTTGGGGAGGAGGGCAAAGAAAATATCTGTTGGAGTTGAAATTTTCCTTAATTCTATAATATGCACATCTTGTCAAGCTGTTTTTTATCTTGTCAAGTTGTTTCTTTATCTCTAAGCAGACTTTTCTTGTCAACCTCCATGTTGATGACATAATAATAACTTACG
>JANKOD010000191.1:8524845-8539548 GCA_026284645.1 Erythroxylum acuminatum
GGACAAATTTACCCTTGGAATCAAGAGATTAAAAAAATATATTTCAATAATCTAAGGGCAAATTTGTCCGAAAATACCTAATTGGGGCATCTTGAATGAGAATAAAAAACACAGGGACTAAGGTGGACGAATCAAAAATACAAGGGCTAAGATGAATAATCAAGTATATCACATGAGCTTTTTTATGTGATTTGGCATTGCTTTTTGCCGATTCCTTCTTCTGGTGGATTGTATAGCTTTACAACAAAAGCTCTATTTTGATGCTGCTTCATACCACTTTAGTGAAAGACACTACAACTTATCAAATTCTAAGACAAACTGTACATTTCCTTTCGGCAGCCACATGCATATAACGCATAATAATACGTCGGTGTTTTAAAACCTTGACAAAACAAAGGCCACCAAAGGTTGTTGTCAGAAAAGTGGATGTGTTGGTATCTAATAAAATTTAAAGGCCCACTAAGATGAAAATGATTTGAAACTTTTGAAGTAAAAAAATTATACTCGATTCTTCAATATAGTAATTGCTCATTAATATTTTATCATGATTCATTTTATATTAGAACCAAATCTCTTACAATGACACCAGAAAGTTATACTTGATCGATGGTTGTTGACATTAGTTATATATATATATATATAGTAGCAATTTCATATGTTTAATTACTTAATTTTATATTCTATGACGTTGTTTACACCAATAAATCAAGAACGACTCTTAACATCATGCTTTAGGACGCAAAATGTTAGGCTTCCTTTCTGGTGTCCATATACTCAATAACTTCAATGGGCCTATTATATTTATCTTGTTTTAATAACTAGATACGAACACAAGGTCGAGGAATTGCGAGGGGTCTTGTCATAGCTAGAAGAGTCCTTCTTGATTCACTGGTGTAATACAACGACACGTACCTTGATGATGTACTTCCCGTGTGCTCAATATATATTGTCATAATGATATCAATTATTATAATTAAAGTTTTTATTGTATTAAAAACAATAATTAACATGAATTCTATTTTATTTTGAAGTGATAACGTATAGTTTAAAATTTATAAGAGGAATATTAAATAATATAGTCCAACTTTTAATTTACGCTCAGTTCTCCAACATTATTAGTGATCAAAGTGAAAATTTGACTAAAGTTTTAGATAGCTTAGTGCTTAATAAAGCGCATCAAAGTTTCTCATCGAATATAAGAGCATAAAAAGTAGACTTTGATTTTGTCAAATTTAAGCTACTTCAATTAGAGAATAAAATGTCTCGCTCTCTTAAATTTGCAGCATCTTTGGCTTCTTTTGCTTTCTGATGACTGATGTTCAGATGATGGAATTTATTGGCGGTGCTTAACGAATACACTAACCTGTACACTTCTTTCCTCTGTGTTGTCTTGGTCTCTTATCATATTCTAACGCTCCATCTTCACATACAAATGACAATACATAAAAAAGATCTGTGTATTAACACGATTCACTGCCTTGTAGGGATAGTACAGGCTAGGCTCCTGATTCCATTTTGCTCTTTCATGTCACACAAAAGCTAACTGATTATCATGCACACAGCAAATAAATCTTTCACACAAAGAAACGAAATAGGACAGAGTTAAAAAGTAAAAGGGACCGTAGCGGAGATACTTCCAGGGCTCTGCTGCCTGATAACTTTTCCTTTTGATGAGTCAATGAGAGAATTTTTTGGTACACGCGTGAAAAGATTTTTAGTATGTAAGGATTTTGAACACAATAAGAGAGGAAATCTTCCCTGATATGATAATTCAATTTCAATCATGAAAATATCTTCAACTGTCCACTTGGACTACAATGGAAGAAAGTCCACTTGGACTACAATGGAAGAAATTCCTTCTTATTGGACTACAATGGAAGAAAGTCCACTTGGACTACAATGGAAGAAATTCCTTCTTATTGGACTACGATGGAAGAAAGTCCACTTGGACTACAATGGAAGAAATTCCTTCTTATCATCAGTAAAACATTCTCTTCAAGATGTTCTTCCCAGCCATCTCTCAAACAGTACGGCCCTTATCAGGATCAAAGCAGATAAACGAGATGCTTCATTGCTATAATAGCTTTACTTTTCCACTTAATGTCTCAGAAAGCAAGGCTGCGATGCTTTGGAAATAATATTTGATTTTCTTTATATATGCTTAATTTATAACTTGGCAAAATGAGCAAGAAATTATGAGTATTGCATAGTGCATTCACGGGAAGTATGTAGATTCTTTTATTCGAACATGCTTATGATGATTCAATATTAAAATATATGTGAAAACGTCATGTATGGTGATATAGCAGCGATCATCGATGGAAGGTATAATGTTCTACTTCTTACAAAGCAACCTTTAGTAACATAATTGCAAGGAAAAACTTAGGCGGATCACTTCTCCAACATGTAAGAAGTCAACTGGTAAGTGAAAGTTCTGCAACGTTGAGAATATCTAATCAAAAGATGTCTACTCAACGGAATTCTAGTTTAATGATTTGTGCAGGACTAAGATGTAGTCGTTGGTATGTGCATACATGAACTCCTCTCAGGTGTTTAAGGTAGTTCCCTTGTATTGATTAAATGCTAGCTGTTTTTATCATCCGAGGTTTTTACTCATTCCTATCACCTTCTGAGCTCTACGAATTACTCTCCAGGTGTTGAAGTCGATACATACAAGTACAACCACAGCCTTTTTAAACAGCAAGATGTTTCTTCTAGCCATTACCGAGTAATGTTATCGGCATAATTCAAAGACAACTCTAATTGAGTGCTTTTAATGTCTTCTAAAGAAAGGAAGATACAATGGAGGAAAGTTTACTTGGAACGTGGACGTCTTGAAACTCTAACGTAGATGGTGAAGTCCTTTAAGTTGACAGGCATCCTCCAGTCCAACCAAGATCTTCTGTCCAGTTTTTATGGTGTTTTATTGTGTCCAGTGAATCTCAGCCATTCATTTATGCGGAACCCACATAAATAAACGTGAGACTCGCATAAATAAATGACTGAGATTCACTGGACACAATAAGACATCATAAAATTGGACAGAGAAATTAAAATTGGACAGAGAAATTGGACTCCCTCCAGTCATATGAGCAACCACAGGTGTCAGATAACCGGATGGCTGAGACGACATTATCATATGATATATCTTTACTGTCAATGTCATCTTGGAAGATCACTAATATAATTTATCCAAAGTATTATCTTATTATGGACCCAGTTCATCAAATAAACATACATTCCATTTCCACTATCACCAACTTAATTCATCAAAATTATATATATAAAAAAAAACTTTTGGGTCTGTTCTTCAATTGCTCTTGGTTATGGATTAATTAAAATATACCACCACCTTTTTTTGTGCGTCTTTCGGCAAATAACAACAGAAGTATGAGCTCATATGATTTAAGCATATCAAATGCAAATCTGTCAAATCCAATACATATTTAGATGATGTTCAACAAAGTGGTGGCCAACATCAAATTGAAAATGGATTGGAGAGTAGACAGTTGATCAATCAAATAAATCATGAAGATTGTCTCTCTTTTTGAAGAAACTTTCCTCCCATAGTGCTAGCCCTTGTCCGATCTACCCACTATATATAGTTATTCTTCCCCTTTTGTGAGACAAGATTTCATTGTATTCGTATGAATATTATATAGATTTTTGTGTCAACTTAATTATCTTTAGCACCGAAATTGCCTGTCCACTGAACACTAAATACATATTATTTAACACAATATGTAATTATTTAACACAACATGTTCTCCATATCGTTTTCACAATAAGGATATGGTTGAAATCAAGGGCTAATGACTCCTTACGCTGATTGTTACAAAAGGGCCCTGTGCATCTCGTTGTCGCATTACTACTACATCTTAGTTCGCTAGTGCATAGACACGATGACGTTTTGTTGAGTTCTCAATCATTAGTACAGTGAGTCTGCAATTGCATGTATGTGTCTCCTCCGAGAAAAAAATGAAAGTCATAGTGATCATTTAACGTTTTTGTAAGTGATACAGTGTACAAATTAACAATAATCACTATGAGTTTCCTTTTCTTTTCTTTTTTTCCAACATGTGAGTCATGTCAGTCTAAACTTTTGAAAGTGTTGTGAGATATAATCAGTACATGAGTTTTACATTTATGGATTTTACATCCCACATCTCACTGCTAATCTGGATTAAAATTTTGCTATCATGCATATAAATCTTAAAAGTAGTAAGTGATACTTTTTCTATTTAAAATATTAGATGGAGGCTGGACATTAATTTTTTTTCAAGAATATAACTTGAATTTTTATTATAATAGAATATCTTTTCATTTAAATCGTATCTTAATGCTCGCTTTAAAACTATCGTCTTAACTCAAATAAGTATTGTACCAAATTTTAGTTTAAAATTAAATTTATTTAAAAAGATCACCATGATAATTTGGTTTAAGTAGGTAGTTCATTAGAATTAAATTTGAAGGACTAAGTAGTTGAATATGATATCCATAATAACCAATTTAATATGATCAAATATTACAATCCATATCAAATCACGTCAAACCTCATAAGTTATATTGGAATAGTTTCTATAAATATGTGACCAAAGTGAATTGTAAGTACTTAAAATCTTGGGTTAACTATAAAAAAAAACCCCAAACTTTTATCAAATTTTCAATTATAGCCTGAACTTTAAAAAGTAGCAATAAAATGCTCAAACTTTTAATTTTTCTCAATTCTAGCCCGAACTTTAAAAAGTAGCAATAAAATGCTCAAACTTTCAATTTTTTTCAATTATAGCCCGACGTTAGTGTTTTCGTTAAGTTTGCTAACATAGTTTACCACGTGTTTAAAAAACCTTAACTATTAATACACATCATCCAAAATTAACACAATAAATGAAGATTAATAAAATGACGTCGTTTAGTCACATAATTAAAAATGACATCATTGTTTAAAAATGACTTAAATCATATTACGCAGCCCCGACGATCTTACCCTTTGATTTCAATTTTTTCTTTCGTTTTTAGTTTTTTCTCTCGACACCCTCACCCTTCAATTTTCAGATTACGCAGCCCCGACACCTTTACATTAAGGGCCAGGAAAGCATACTGGAAACGAATCTTACGTGTGTAATACGTTGTAATGCGATAGTAGTTTGAAGCGTCAGAAGAATAAATAGAAAATAAAGGGGTGAGGGCATCGAGAGAATAATAGATAACATCGAGCTAGAATTGAAGAAATTAAAAGTTTAAGCATTTTATTGCTACTTTTTAAAGTTTGGGATAAAATTGAAAAAAATTGAAAATTTAGGTATTTTATTATTACTTTTTAAAGTTCGAGCTATAATTAAAAAATTACTAAAGTTTGGACTTTTTTTTAATAATTAACCCTAAAATCCTTGATGTTGTAGATTATAAAGTAAAGGCATTGCACAAATATGTATAATGCAAACCCCTAGTTAGCTAATTCCCATAACCGTCATATAAGGAATTGGAAATTAGCTCGAGGTCGGTAAAGTTTCTCTAATGCATTTTAATGAGTCACTATTTACCTAAATACGTGAATGAATTTTAAATTAATCTCTAAGGATGAATTTTTGATATGGTAATTTCTTTTTAATTTGTAAGCCCAAATCAACTTTTAAGGCTCACTAATCTCAACATATGCTAATTTTTAGTTCATGATAATATTGGGAGTCAATAATACAACTCTTTAAAAGATCAATAATAAAACATTCTTCAACTTTAACTAACAAATCAGTATGAGAATAAGAAACTTAATAACGAAACAAATGCCAAGATTTATTTGGAAAATCATCCAATACGGAAGAAAAAATCACAGGCCAAACCTACAAGTAAATTCACTAAATTCAAATAAGGATTTACAAAGTTTAATCCCGAACAATTGACCCTTACTCGAAACAATATCTCACCTCATTCCTACAAGTTGTTTCACCAAGTTTCAAGATTGAAAGCAAAGCTGATGTATCAATCAACAAACTCTCAACCAAACCCAAAAGATGAGAATACTTTTGTACTTACTCTCTCTTTGTTTTCTCCTACTTTTTACGTTTTGGAATAATTAAACCTATATCTTTTTCTCTTTTATATTTCAAAATAGGTTTTTTAAACATATTACATGGTTATATATGCGGTCGTATAAGTGATTGTGTCCCTTCTAGCACCGCCTAAGTTGCAGATATACATAGTTAAAGAGAGTTACACAGTAGTCACTTACGGTTGTTTATGTTATGAACATGGGCGAGTACACAATATATTCTCGCTCTTCACGTCTTTCAACACTCGATTCTAGAGACTTACACGATTGATCCATATGGCCATGTAAGTAAAGGACATAAATGTGTACTATCCTATACGGTTTTATCTATCCAGAAAAGCTTGATTCAACCCAATTATGGGGAAGACACATTATGATTCAACATCTACTTGAAAGACATCCCAACCCAACAAGCTTACCACAAAGCTTATGCTTGCTTATGGGAACCGCTTTAGTCAACATATCAACATCATTAACATCCATATAAATCTTATTCAACATCAATTTTTGCTTCTTAGTCATAGATCGCAACTAATAATATCTGACATATAAGTGCTTTGTGTGGGAATGATATATAGTATTTTTGCTCAAGTCAATAACATTTTGACTATCACAAAATACTATATAGTCTTCTTGCTTCACATCCAACTCTTGAAAGAATCTTTTCAACTAGAGCATCTCCTTACCAGCTTCCATTGTAACTACATACTCTGCTTCAATCGTACATAAAGGCACACACTTTTGTTGCTTAAATTGCCATGAAATGGTCCCCCACTGTAAACTTGAATAGAAAACCTGAAGTACATTTTCTTTTATCAAGATCTCCAACTATAGTTGGATCTATATAACCTTTTAGAATTGCCTCATCATCACTAAAACACAAACTCCACTTTGACATATCTCTCAAGCAGGGCCGTTCCTAATATGTTATAGGCCCTGGGCAAAGTAATTTTTTTTTCTATTTTTGCCTATTTTTGGGCCCTCACAAATAATGAAAATAAGCAAAATATAGGCCCTTTTTGTTGTTCTTTATCAAGTCAAAAGTAGGTCCTATTTTGTTTTATTTTATTTTTATGAGGATAAAAATATGTCATATTTTATCATTTATGAGATAGGCCCTAGGCGGATGGCCGCCTTGCCCTTGCCCAGGGCCAGCCCTGCTCTTAAGTATCTAAAAATTCATTTTACTACTTCTTAATGAACCTTTCCTAGATTAAATAAGTATCTACACAGTAACCCAACAACTTATGCAATATATGGCCTTATATACACCATTACATACATAAGAGATCCTACTACACATGAGTATGAAACAGAAGACATGCCATCTTTCTCCTTCTCTGTTCAGGGACATACATGCTTACTCAGCTTGAAGTGAGGAGCAGTGGCACGCTAACTAGTTTGACATGCTTTATATTGATCCTTTCTAATACCCGTTCAATATATCCTTCCTGTATTAATCAAAGTTTCCTACTTTTATTGTCCCAACGTATTTCCATGCCTAAAATCCGCTTTACAGTTTCTAAATCTTTTATATCAAAATATTTAGACAAATCCTACTTCAATTTTTGCATTCTTCTAATATCTTGATCCACAATCAGCATATCATCAACATATAGAAGAAGAATAATGCAGTTCTCACCTGTGAATTTCTTGAAATACATACAAAGATCAACATAAGTTTGCTTGTCACTATAACCCGATATAAAGCAGTCAAACTTCTAATACCACTACCTTAGAGCTTGTTTAACCGATATAAGCTTTTCTTCAACTTGCAAACCAGATTCTCCTTGCCTTTAGCTTTGAAACCTTCTAGCTGCTCCATGTATATATCCTCTTCCAAATCTCTATGCAAGAAGGAGGTTTTAACAGCCAACTGCTCAAGTTTAAGATCCAAACAAGTAGTCAAACTCAATAATATTCAAATTAAGGTCATATTAACCATTATGAGAACATTTTTATCAAAATCTATACCCTTCCTTTGACTGAACCCTTTCACCACTAGCCTTGCCTTATGCTTCACTGCCTTATCACCATCTTTCTTTATCTTAAAAACCTATTTATTTTTCAGTACTTTTTTTTTCCTTTTGGAAGCTTCCCAAGCTCATATATATCATTCTTTTTTAGAGAGTTCATCTTTTCCTGCATGGTTGTGAGTCAGAGATCTTTTGTCTTCAGATGATGCAACCTCTTGAACATTCTCAAGCTTCCTTTCAGTAGTAACCAACAGATATTCTGAACTTGAATATCTTATAAAAGGCCTTTTCTCCCTTGTCGACCTTCAAGGCTATATATCATTAGCTGTTGAATCCAATTGCTCCCCCTGCTTGTTATCCTTAATGATTTTACCTTCAACATTATTTGGGTGTGGTTCTTATATCTCATCATTACCAGGTTGTACTTGATCACTATCAACCTGTGTTTGGTCACATACTTCATCTTCTTCACCTGTACATTCCTCAATAGTGGTAGAAATTAGAGAATAATTAACAATATCATAAGATGAGTTGTTGTAAGTAACCTTATCTCCTCTTAGAAGATCAATACCTCTCTTGTGCTCTTAGAATACCAAATTCCTACTCCTGACCACTTTAAACTTCTCTAGGTGATAGAGTTTGAAGTCAAGCTAATCATCACTGTAGCCAAAAAAGATGCAAAGTGTTGCTTTTGAGTTAAACTTCTGTCTTTGATCCTTAGGAATGTGTTTAAATACCTTGCAGTTAAACACTCTTAGATGATGATATGTGAAATATTTACCTATTTATGCTCTCTCCAAAATCTCAAAATTCAAGGAAACTCATAGAGCTTGATTGATTAAATAATCTGTAATTTTGACTGCTTCACCCTAAAATGTCTTCATCAACTTAGACATTCTGAGGATGTACCAAACCTTCTCCATAGTTGTTTTGTTCATCCTCTTAGTAACACCATTATGTTATGGAGTCCTAGGTTTAGTTTTATCTGGTATAATGTCATGTGATGTATAGTAATCTTCTAACCTTTTGAAAGTATACTCACCTTCATTATCTATTCGCAGAAACTTCAGCTTCCTTTCTACTATGGTATTAAATTTATGGAAAGTTTCAAAAATTTTAATCTTTGCGTTCAACATGTATACCCAAGTCTTCTTCAAAGCATCATCAATAAATGTAACAAAATGTTTGTTACCTTCCAAAGACTCCTCTTCAATTGGGCCACAAACATTTGAATGCACCATCTCCAATATATCCATCTTCCTTATAGATCTTCTCTTGAAAGAGACTCTATGCTGCTTTCTTGTCAAGAAATGATCACAAGGATTAAGTGGTAGGATGTTCTTGATTGGGATAAGGGATTTACTATAACTATTAAATTTAATCATTTCTAACTTATATGGCTCAATTGTCGATGCCATAGATTTGGAGAAGATTCCTCTTCAACTGTGTATAATTATCTACCATCACATAATTTTAAATGTGTCTTGTACAATATGCAATATAACTCTCCTTTAGCAGCTGCCATTGCTCCCTTATACAGTTTTCACTTCTTATCACCAAAAGTGTGCTAGAATCCTTCTTGATCTAAAACATTTATCGATAACAAATTTAGTCTTAAATCAAGGATGGGTTGTACATCTCTCAAGGTCAACAAGCATCCAATGTTTATTTCAATTCAAATATCATTTATACCAATAATCCTAGTGGAACTTATTTTCTCATCTTTACGCTTCCAAAATCTTCACTCTTGTATTTTGAGAAGTAACCCACTTTTGGAATACAATGATATGAAGCTCTCATGTCAATCAACCACTCAGAACTGGAATCATTGACATAGAGGCATTCACTTTTGTCAAAAACTAGGGACACTTTATCATCCGTGCTTATAGTAGTTACGACTGTATTTATCATCTCTATCATTGTGATGATCTTGTATTTTTCCTGATCCCTCTTTCATTTATAGCAAAACCTCTTAATGTGTATTGACTTATCGCAATAGTGGCATGTCTTTATCTCTTTGTTATCTCTAGACTTCGATCGATTCTTAGACTTGCTACATTCTTTGAGACCTCTACTTTTGCTCCCTCCTTTGCTTTCTGCCATGAAAGCTTACACATTGTCAACTTTCATCTCTTTTCTTTTGATTTCTTCATTCAACATACTTTCTTTGATTACATCCAAAGAAATCACACCTTCAGAAGCTAAATTGCTAATTTTCACCACGAGTGTCTCTCAGCTATCCGGTAACAAGCTCAATAAGAACAATGCTTAAAGCTCATTATCAAGAATGATTTTCATTATTGTAAGTTTATTGATTATATGTTGGAAATCACTCAAATGCTCTTACATAGATTTTTCAACTTTCAGCTTTAAGTTTATTAGCTTTTTGATTAGAGAGGCCTTGTTATGGGTAGTCTTCCTTTTATAGAGACCTTTTAGCTTCTTTCATAACTCAAAAGGATCTGTTTCTTGAAACACATATTTGAATATACTGGTATCAATTCATTATTGAATAGTGACCATAGTTTTTTGCTTCATCTTTTCTTATTCTCTATCTAACATCTTCCTAGGTTTTGAAGGAATATCATCTTTTACACCTTTTTTCCATATCAATAGGATCAAAGAGATCCTTGCAGTACAGAAGGTTCTCCATCATAGGCCTTCAAATAGAGCAATTTGTTGACGTCAACTTAACCATAAAGTTGTTTGCACCTTCCATCATGATGACTCTGATACCATTTGTTGGGAGTCAATAACACAACTCTCTAAGAGATCAACCAAAGATCAACAACAAAACACTCTTCAACTTTAAATAGTAAATCAGTATGAGAATAAGAAATTTAATGACGAAACAAACATCAAGATTTATATAGAAAACCCTCCAGTGTATAGGAAAAAATTACATGACAAGCAAATCCACAAAATTCAAATAAAGATTTATAAAGTTTATCTCTAATAGCTAACCTTTACTCAAAACAATATCTCACCCTACAACTACAAGTTGTTTCGCTAAATTTCAAGATTGAAACCAAAGTTGATGTATCAATAAAAAACTCTCAAACCAACCCAAAAACAATAAAAGAAGGATTAGAATACTCTTCTACTTGCTCCATCTATGTTTTTCCTCACTTTTTTAAAAAATATTTTGACTTCACTTAATGATTAAACCTACACCTTTTTCTTTTTTATATTTCAAAATATTTTTTTTGCACCATAAATAGTTACATACATGATCGTGTAAGTGACTATGTCTATACACAATCGTGTAAGTGACCATGTCTCTTCTAACACTACCTAAGTCACAGAAATATATGGTTACAAAGAATTACACAGTCGTTATACACATCTATGTATGTTATGAACACGGGCGTGTACAAGACTTTATGTTTTCACCCTTTACGTCCTACAGCACACGGTTTTAGAGATTTGCACGGTTGATTCACAAGACTGTATATGTAAAGGATACAGGTGTGGAACAACCTACACGACCGTGTCTTTCTAGAAAAGCTTGATTCTACTGTCCTCTGTCTTATCTTCGCTTGTTCGTTATTTCTATGAATCATAAATGTGTCAACGATTACAAAGACTCACAAAATAGGCTGAACACTCAACAGAGATAATGTTCCATCAAAATGGATATCAAAAGTATTAGATTTTATTTAAGATCTTAGAACATATAACACCAAACGTTTCCGTTAGACTTGTAATAAGTACACAATATGGCTTTAAGATCACTGGTAAAGGAATCGGCACCTCAGGACCTTTTTCTTGTGCATCACTTTATTCTACTAATGGTTAATATAATTAAACCCACTAAGTAACATAATAAATGTATACTTATATTCTTGGGTAAGTCAGTCAACTGGAACGTCTCAGTTATATCATCATGCTTTTTCAAAACCATTCAATTATTTAGCTACAAATACGATAAAGTAACCTGTTTATACATAAATTATACAGCTCTAATCGTGATCATCCAACCTTATGACTTAATGATTGAAGTGACTAATTATGATTATTAAAGCCTGAACATCTGCATAATACGGATTCCTGCTGAATCTTTATAATTTTTAGACATAACAAACAAATTTTACTCGTATAAATTTCCAGATAATTAGAAATTAAAAACCTGCAATATATCTATGACGTAATGACCTCTATAAGGTTCATTTCATAATTATCTGCAACAAAAATACAGAAGGCGTGTCTAGGCAACCATACAAGTGACAAACAAAACTCCACAGGAGAGAAGGGACTACAAATATCTTACCAAATTCAACTATATTTATATAACTAGGTGTAAAAACGACAAACTACATATATTTGCTCATCTTACTACAAAAATATGTTACATGATGGAACATGCGTTTGGGTTTTCGTCGCTAAACATTGTCGCGAGCCTCTCGTCGGTCGCGTTTGGGCTAGGCAGAGCTTGATAGACGTTCCTAACATAACCTGCTGGTGCCTTCTTATCATAGGCACCAGCTACATAAGGGTAGGATACCAAGTTATATTCCACGTAGGGCCAGAACTCTGCTTTTTTTCCTGTCCTCTTTATTTTGTTTAAGACCTTGTTTGGCTCTACGTATCCGGTAACTTTTACTCGACTTTGTTTTCTGATGACCTCAACTGATCTCACACCTACAAAAAAAAGAGGAGGAGAATGAGAAAACAGTTCATGCATAGCAGCATAGATAATAATTAGCGTTTGAGGTATAGTTCATCTGTTGTCACTGCGAATTGGCTAACTTTAATGGAAGCTACCTGGTTCATTTACAACCTTAAGCTATGAAGATATGTTTGGTTTGTGGCATTTATTGTATCAGTTATGTATGTATGTTAATGATTTCAACGCTACAGTAGGATATGATTGATGTCCCTTTCTACGAACAGGACTTGTAATAGTAGTACTTTAGAGAATCATATGTAACAAGAATTAACATGTCCCAGTAGAAGTGTTTATCTATATATGTATATATGTGTGTGTAAGTATGTATACGTCTTTACACTAGTTCGTGATAAGAGATATTAAAAAATCTGTTATTTCACTAAAAATTGAAACTTGAGTGAAGCACTTAAATTTCGTATGTCAAAAGGAATAATTTTGTTTTGGCGTCAAGTTTGTGAAAGCTTTGCTTTCGATTTGGATTACATGAACTCTTGAAGAACAGCCACACACTAAAGGGTATCTGAGACTGAAAGTAGCGAACCTCTTTCAATTTTTACGAGTACTGCAAAGAGAGGACAGAGTGAACGCTTGCTATGTCTCACGCAGTTTCCCATGCGAGGAAGCTCAGAAGTTCAGTTATTGTTTTGACTACTATTTCTCACTCTTATTTATTCTTTACCTAGTTGTAGTTTTATATGCAATCTGTACGCATATCTTGCATGTCTTTTGGTTACCAACGTCCAATCCACAGGGAAAAAAAAGCGCAGAAGGCAGTAAAGAAAGGACCAACAGTCGGGTTAATAGGCAAACAAATTTATTTCAATCATGTCAAAGAATAAAAATTTCCATGGACTTTAGGCTTATTCAAAAAGAAAAACGGGTGAAGCATCTTTATGTTGTGGAAGTTTTGTTGTTTCAGAAAAAAATTAACAAACGCTATAATAAAAAGTAAGTAAAGGACGGACGGATTCAAGGTTGTACCTCTCATGGAGGACACAGCATTTTTTACTTTTCTTTCACAGCCATCACAGTCCATTTTCACTTTGATCTCAACTGTCTGAGAAAAGGAGAAGGAAAAGAAGTTGAGAGAAGCATTCACTAGTCAGGTAATTAGCACAGCAAACATAGATATATAGAAGTACCTGCATTGGTTTTCTCTTCCTGATCTTTTTCCTTGTAACTATAAACAAGTCTGAGAGGAAATCCGAGAAAGAGTCCAGAGCACCCATGTTTTTGTGTTGTGTGTGTGTGTGTGTGAGAGAGAGAGAGAGAGAGAGGGGTCTATATGCCGGAGAGTGTCTAAGGATGGTAGTGTATGAATCGAAGTTGGTGTATTTATATAGAGTTAAAAATATTATATGCATTCAAAAAATAAAATAAAATTATATGCATAATGATTGATTTAGAAGAGGAACCGTGTTGGTGCAAGTTGCGTCCCTCTAAAATAATAAAACATAGACTAAGAAAGGGACTTATGCCCCCAGATCATGCGGTTCTATTTCTTCACTTATGCAAAGACAGCCACTTGATTATTGCTTAACTGGATCCCAAGGTGAAAAAACAAAACTTATTCACCTAAAATGATATATCATATTCGTAGTTCTATTGCTTGTTTTACAGGCTAATTAGAAGCTGCCGTTTTCTTTCGCCCCAAGAAAAGATAATAATTCTAGTGTATTGCCGAAGAGATAACATCCTATGTCCAATTTTATGATGTCTTATTCTGTCCCATAAATCTTAACCATTCATTTATGCAGATCTTGCATAGATCCCGCATAAAGATCCCGCATAAATAAACACAGGACTCACATAAATAAATGGCTGAGATTCATGGGACAGAATAAGACACCATAAAACTAGACAGAAGATCTGGACTCGTTTTAAAGGGTTTGATGTGAGACCCTTATTTGTCACATCCAATGTACAGGGAGAGGAGTAAAACGATGCGTCCCACGAATGTAAATTAAATGGGCAAAGACAAAATAAAATAAAAAGAGGAGAGGCTTTTA
>JANKOD010000191.1:8559876-8574023 GCA_026284645.1 Erythroxylum acuminatum
TGAAAGCTTAAACCCTTTTCTTTTCTTATTCACTCTCAACTCAAGAACTCTTCTAATCAACCTTTTAAAGCATGAAACACAAAGTTCTACCAAATCTAGCCATGAATTTCGAAAACCCTAACCCATACAAATCTGATTTTTCTCCTCTCCTCCAACAACAAATCCTTCTAATCAACAAACCACCAAAATGAAGCAAGAGAGGCAAAACTATAACAATAAAACCACTAACTTTCGAAATCCCTACCTTAGAGGAAAGACCCACGAATTTCTCTTCTCTTCCTTGCAAAACCTTCTTCTCTTCTTCTTCTTCTTCTTCTTCCTAGCATGGCCGAAATCACTCCCTTCTTCCTTCTCTTCTTGAATTTTCGAACTCTCTCTTCTTTTCTTTAGAAAACGACACTCTCCTCTCTCTTTTGTTCTTCAAGTTCGGTGGAGCTCTCTTCTTTTTCCTTGGAGTTTCGGTGAAGCTATAGACAATAGCTTAAGAAACTAAGCCTTCTCACTTAAAAAACTAAGCTCCAATGACATAGTGCCACATCCTCTCCTTCTAGTAATTTCGGTGGCCTCCAATAACTTAAGTTAGTTTCTCCTTTATAAAACCTAATCCTCTAAACGACACTTCATGCTTCTCTTCTTTCTTTTTAATGTTTTTTTTCATTCTTTTCTTCTTTTAATTTCCTACAAACTTACTTCAATGGGCTCTAGCCCACAAGCTTCTATCCTTCATCAATTCTTTACAAACTTTCTAACTTAACTAACCTAAGCTAATAAATTTCGTGGGCCTCCATAACCCTAGCCCAAATCATGTAACTTACAATATAAAAGACCATTGGATAGGGCTAATAGCCCACTTTACATAGCTTAAGCTTGAATAACATAAATCATCTTTTTAATGGGCTCTTTCAAATTAATTTAAAGTCTAACACTTTAGCGAACAAAAACTTTAATTTTACTAAATTCTTCAATTTAATTTCTAAAATCCATACAAGCTCTAATTAAATCATCCCCTATTTAATCTCCATTACTTAAATTCATAGGACCCTCAATTCATATAATTCTTTTTAATACTAATAATACCTCACAAACTAAGAATTTATCACCAAATCTAATTCCACTAAATCCTTTTATTTAATAATCATAACCTACACAATAAAATTCTCAATTTATTCCAACCAAATTCAATTAATCAAACTAAAATCCTCAAAATAATTTAAACATGCTTAATGCGAATCGGGGCCCAACACTTGTGAAGCAGAACGAACATATTCAGACTGTCGAAACATTTTGAGTAGTTTCTATACTCTTGAGAATTACATCATTACTTTTGTACTTTAGAAAGTGAAATCACTCTATCAAAAGAGAAACGATTATTTTTTGGTGAGCTTTTTAGAAACTTGTTATACATTTCGAGTGTGGAATGTTGGAGAACCTTGAAAAATATATACTTTTGAGCTTGTAGAGGCTCTTCAAATTTAATACTCAATTTTTATAGTGAAACACTCAAGTTAGATACTTGAGAACTAAACATAGGCTTGGGTTGTAACTTGAACCAGTACAAATTAACTTCGTCTTTCTTCTCTCTCTTTAACTTTTAAATTTCTGCATTATATTGTGTGTGTGTGTGTGTGTGTGTGTGTGTGTGTGTGTGTGTGTGTGTGTGTGTGTGTTGTTTTTAACAAGAGACTCCTTTTGTTTTCAACTTGCAAGAGGTTCCTTTCAGTTTTAACAGGTACTTTCTATTTTTAAATTGTTTTAATAAGATTTATCATTCAGTAGGCTCCTTTCGTTTAAGCAAGGTCCTATCCCACAAAAGGCTTCTATTGTCTAACAAGCTCCTGTCATTTAAAAATTCCTTATTGTCTGATAGGTCCTACTGTTTTTATTTAACTAGGATCTGTTTATTATACGAATTGAAAGAATTTACAAAAAATTTTACACACACAATTCACCCCCCTTTTGTGTGTGTTTGCTTTTATCATTTGGTATCAAAGTACGTTTTCACATTTTTGTGTTTTACAACATATGATAGATCATGGCAAACCCTTGAAAAGTTTTGAAGGACAATCCGTCTCAAAGTCTCCTTACTTCAATAGAAACAACTACTCATACTGGAAAGCGAGAATGCCCATATATCTCCAATCTGTAGATATCTAAGTATGGCAAACAATTAAAGATGGTGTTACAATTCCCACTTTCAATAACGTAGAAGTATAGACTGATGCTAATAGGAGAAATTGATAACTAAACGCTAAGGCAAAACATCACTTGTTATATGCGTTGTCTCCAGAAGAATATGAAAAGATATCCTATTGCTTTATAGTAAAAGAAATGTGGGACAAACTTCAAGTCATGTTTGAAGGAATGAATGAGGTAAAGGAGCATAGAATAATTCTTTTAGTGCATCAATATGAAACTTTTGGCATGAAACAGGGAGAGACTATAGACGAATTCTTCGGATGCTTCAACATCATCATCACAACCCTAAAGAACTTGGGAAAGATGTATCCCAATAACGAGCTCGTAACGAAGATTCTAAGGTTACTATCAAAGAAATGGAGACCTAAGGTGATAGCTCTAGAAATGACAAAGGATCTAGACATTATTTCACTTGACTGGCTACGAGAAAATCTGATGATCCATGAAATCGAGCTTAAGCGAGATGAAGGATCTTCCTACAGAAAAGGAATGATATTGAAAGCAACTAACGAATCAAATGGAGATGAAAGTGACACTGAGTTGTAAATAGATGGAGATGACAAATTCAACTTTATAGTCAAAAAATATGCCCACTTCTATAAAAAGAAGCTGATGAAAAAAAGGGTAGGAAACAAGAAAGATAGAAACAACAGGTTTATGTTAAAAGGCATTAGTAACAATAGCAATACACAAAACAATCAAATCATATGCTATAACTACAAGAAACCTAGACACATAATGCCCTCTTATTCAAAAGGCATCAGCAACAATAGCAAAACTATAAGACCATAATGCCCTCTTATTCAAAAGGATATGTTAGAGAACTAAAAATCCAGAGAGCAAACGATAACTGCAGCCTGGTCAGATGAGGATTCTGAAAACTTTGAAGAAAAAGACCCAAAAGAAGTCAACAATGGTACTTCATAGCTGAATCAGGAAATGATGAGGTATATTATTCTGAATTTTATATTAAAGTTGATGAATTGAAAACTGCATATTATGAATTGTATGATCAATACAAAAGGTTGATCGTGAAGTATTTCCAAGAAGTTGAGAAGTCCAAAAGCAATGATACATCTCTTAAGAGTAAGATTAAATCATTGGAATCTGTGAATGAAATTTGGTGACCAAGAATATGTCTCTTAAGATTGACTACAAGCAAAAGGTTTCTAAAAAGGAAGCTCTGGAAGAAAGAATAGCTAAGCTGAAAAATACGCTACTAAAAAATGATTCTAATAAGGCAAAATAGTTAGATAAAAAAGTCTTCGCCTTAGAAATTGAAAAGGAGAAAAGTGCTGGAAAGAATTTATTTATAGAGAAAGATTTGAAATTTTCGGTGATGGAAGGAAGAATCTTGATACATTGCTTGGTCGGGGTAAATGCATTTTTAGTAAGGTCGGAATATGATACAATGAAAATAACAATATCAGGCTATACAAAAACTTCTTTGTTAAGTCCAACAACAATTATAGCCAAAATAGCAAGAACTTGCTAAGTGAAAAAATCATAACAACTATAATTCATATGTTTTTGTGTGATTACTATGTAAACATGGTCACATTAGTCATTCTTGTAATTTTCGTAAAAAGAAATTATCTCAGATGTATGTTTGGAGACCAAAAGGTCAAAATACTAACCCTGAAGGACCCAGAAAAATTTGAGTACCTAAAATGAGATAATGCTTTATGCAGATATGTCTTAAAACAGAGATAAGGGAGAATCAATAGATAGATGATAGTGGTTGTTCGAGACACATGACATGTGAAATATCACACTTCAACTACAATGAAAGAAAAGATGGAGGTAATGTTTCCTTTGTACACAAAAATAAAACAAAGGTTATCTAAATTGGTAAAATTGGTAATTCTAACTCTACCTCCATTGATAACATTCTCTTTGTCGATGGTTTGAAACATAATATGTTGAGTGTGAGTCAGCTATGTGACAAAGGTTACAAAGTCATTTTCTAGGAATCTCATTATGAAATTGTCGATATTCATAATGATAATATTGTGTTTGTTGGTCTTAGAAATCAAAATATTTATTATGCTCAACTAGAAGACATGTGCTCACAAAATGTTAAATGTTTTGTCTCTCTAGAAAATGATTCATCTATCTAGCACGGAAGATTTGGACATGCTAGTATGAATATTCTATCAAAATATCCAAAAACTAGTTAGTAAGAGGATTATCGACCTTAAAATTCGAAAGTAATCAGGTTTGTGAGTTTTGTTTAAAAGGTAAATAAGTCAGAAGTAGCTTTTCTCCTAAAAATATGGTATCTACTAGTCAACTACTTGAACTTGTGCACATGGATTTATTCGGTCCCACTAAGACTCAAAATTTTGGTGGTAAACATTACGGTTTTATTTTAGTAGATGATTACTCCATATTTACCTAAGTTTCTTTCTTATTAAATAAGGATGATGCTTTTGAAGTGTTTGAGAAGTTTTGCCAAAAATTCACATAGAAAAAGGATACTGCATCACTTCAATTCGAAGCGATCATGGAGGAAAATTTGATAACAGAAAATTTGAAGAATTATGTAATAGAAATCATATAACTCACAACTTTTCTTGTCCAAGGACACCTCAACAAAATGGGGTCATGGAGAGAAAGAATATAAAATTTAGTTGCTATTGCCAGGACCATGCTGTGTGAAAATAGACTACCTCATAGATACTGGGCAAAAGCAGTATCCACAGCATGCTATGTTCTTAACAGATGTCTTATAAGAACTATTATGAAAAAGACCCCCTGTGAGTTATGGAAAGAAAGAAAACGAAATGTTACTTACTTTTAAGCTTTTGACTGTAAATGTTTTGTTATAAATAATGGAAAAGACAACATTGGAAAGTTCGATGCAAGATCAGACAAAGCTATTTTCTTGGTTATAGTATCGCCAGTGAAGGATTCAGAGTATATAGTAAAAGAACAAAGAAGATAGAAGAATCGATACATATGGTATTTTATGAAGCATTACCAATGACAATAGCAGCTAATTCAGATGATAAAGGGCATCTTTTGATTCCAAAAAATGCATTGGAGAATCAAACTACAACAATAATACCTTTAGTATTACAAAATTAAGAAGGCCCCTCCGAAGCTAGAACATAACAGGCTCTTTCATCTCAGCAGGAGCCTATGCAATGAAAAATACCCAGAGAATGGAGAGATATTGATGCACAGCAATATATTCTTGGAGATCCCTCTGAAAGTATAAAAACAAGATCATCATTTAAGAACAACTTTGTGGCTCTCATCTCACAAATAGAACCAAAGACTGTTGAAGAAGCCCTTACTAACGAAAAATGGGTATCAGCCATGAAAGAGAACTGAATCAATTTGACAAAAACAAAGTCTGGAATCTAATACCTCATCATCAAAACATGTCGATCATTTGGACTCGGTGGGTATTTCGAAACAAAATTGACGAAATGGTAAAGTGGTAAGAAACAAAGCTAGACTTGTAGCTTAAGGTTACAATCAACAGGAAGGTATTGATTTTGATGAAACTTATGCACTTGCTGCTAGATTAGAATCGATTAGAATTTTACTTACCTTTGCATGCTATAGAAACTTTAAGTTGTTCCAAATGGAAGCTAAAAGTGCATTCTTAAATTGTTATATTAACGAAGAAGTATTTGTTAAGCAACCCTCAGGTTTTAATAATGAAAACTATTCAGATTATGTGATGAAGTTAACCAATCCTCTATAGAGTTTAAAGCAAGCTCCTCGAACATGGTATGAGAGGTTAAGTAACTTTCTGCTTGAGAATAACTTTAAAAGAGGAAAGGTCGATAAAATCTTATTTATTAATATAAAGGAGAATGATTTACTCAGAGTGCAAATATATGTTGATGGCATAATATTTGGTGTTACTAATCCATCCTTCTATGGAGAATTCTTAGCATTAATGTAAGGGGAGTTTGAACTGAGCATGATGGGAGAATTATCATTCTTTCTCGGATTACTAATCATAAAAACAGAAAAAGAAATCTTCATTAGCCAAGACAAATACATAGAGGAACTTATCAAAAAATATCATTTTGAAAATGCCCAACCGATGGGTACTCCCATGTACACTGAAACTAAACTTGATAAAGATGAAGGCAAAGCTGTGGATGAGACAAGGTATAGAGGAATGATTGGATCACTAGTATATCTTATAAGCTCAAGACCAAACATTATGCTTGCGCACACTTTCAATCAAATCCAAAAGAAAATCAAAGAATGTTTCAATATCTACACGGAACTATGGATTTTGGACTATGGTCTCTAAAATAGGTTATTAAATAAGATTTAGGATGTGGACCTATCTAGTGCGAATATGGTCTATTAAAAACCTTAAGATATGGATCCTCTAACCTAAAAAATGGTTAAATGATCAATATGCATCATATAGAACATGATTTCCCTTACGTCAATTGTAGGGTATGCCCTTAATTGCCATATAATCCTTAACATAATATGATCTATATAATACAAAATCTAAGAGGCATTTATGCTTTGAAAGTGACATATTTTATATAGTAATAGTGTTATTATATCTAAAAAACATATTATTATTTTTATAAATTAGGATAAATTTGAGAGCTTAGATTAGACACAATGAATGTTTGAATTATGTACAAGATATATGAATTACTTAAAGCTATCATAAATATCTCAATTCAACAAGTTATTGAGCTCTAATATACATGTAGGCTATCTATAGCTCTTATTTGTTTTACTATAAACGATTCATATTCTAACTTGATTTATAGCTAGCAGACCCAAAAGTATGAATAATTGCATTGCACTTTCAATTAAAATAATAAAATGTTTATGTACATATGTAATGATGATCATGACATACTCACGAAATATTTGTAAACTTTATCATGTATTAGAAGTTATTGAATTTCCCTATTGATGAACCATTGAGGCCATGGTTGGTTGACAAACACATGACTAATTTCTTTTTCTTTCATTTTATTTTTCAAAGTGCTAAGACTTAGGTAACCATTTATGTGGATAAAATAAGATGCCTAAAATTTCTCTATTTCACAAATAATCTCCAACACATTCTTCTAATTAGGATTACTACTTCCTCTCTCTAGTTTTTTTTTTATCGTCTTTTAAATTAGATAGTGGCTACTCTATTGATAAAAATAAAATTTTTAGTAATTGTTTTTGTTTAGTATGTACTTTACATGTTAACAATAAATCTAATATAGGGTTAAATTTGTTGGACCTCCCTGTGGTTTGATATATTATTAATGTACTCTTTAGCTTTTAAAAATTATCAATAACCACTATAATTAATTTTGGTTTTATAAACGATGTTGTGTTTAATACATAACACTACATGCTACACTACACGACGTTGTTTTGAAGTTTGTTGTTAGAGTTTATAATAGAATTTGAAAGTATTTTATAAAACTAAAATTATAGGAAAATTATTGATAATTTTTAAAAGTCATGAGGTATATTAATAATATGTCAAATTACAAGAGGGTCCAACAAATTTTACCCTTCAATATATTATACAACAAGCTTGTTAATACTCCTATATAGTTTTGAATAAAGTTGTGTAAATTTAATGGACAAAAGAGAGAAGATCCAACTTTTTGTGATAAATCTAGCCTATATTACTTACTCAATACCTAATATATCTAGCCTATATGACTTACTCAATACCTAATATATGCCTAAAAGCCGCCAATCTTGATCCTTCACATTCTCCCAAAAAATTCTTTTCAAAGGACTAGGTGAATAACTCGCTTTGTACAACCTAAGCCTACCTAGAACAGAAGCTTTGGCCATTTCCTCAACTTAAATCTTCCAACCTTGATCTTTTTTATTTATTTGAGCCTCCCTATTAACGTTGCCCAGCACGCTGTCACGTGCCTATAATATGGTTCTTTAGATTTTCATACATGTCTATATTGTGCCTCTTTGGGTTTCATTATTGTTATATTCAGTTAAGTTGAGTCAGTGAAAGTAGTGCAGTAGTGGGATATTGAGCTATTCTTTAGTCACCCACTCTTGGCTATTTAGTTGCTACTTTTTAGCATTAGTGGTTATCTGATCTGAGTCATGTGCTTAGGATTGTAATTCTATAAATGCCATGGATCATGAGTAATAAAGGATCACAGAAAATTCCAAAATTTGACTCTGAGTTATACTGTCTATTTTTTCCTTTCTGCTAGTATTTGATCCAACAACATAGCTCGGGGAAGAGGGAGAGGGAGAGGAAGGGACCGGGTCGTAACATCTTGGTATCAGAGCTAGATGGCCGAAGATAATGTCTAAAACGACTGGAAGGACTGACCGGTGGAGAGCTTAAGTGCAATTCAAGAAAGGCTACTTAAACAGATGGAAGATATGATATGACAATGAACTCCCAATTAAATGTGTGAGAAGAAGGGTCCATCAACAGGAATTGGGGACCACATAGACAGGGTGGTGCCAAAAGTGCTGGTGGAATGGTGGTTCCCAAGCTTGCAAAACTTGATTTCCCTAGCTACGATGGTGAGGAAGATCCAACTTTATGGATTTGTTGAGCACAGCAATTCTTTGAATTTCAAGGAACAACACTTGATGATAAAGCGAGGCTGGCAGTATATCATTTGGAGAAAGAGGCACGATTATGGTACTAGCGACACAAAAACCAAGGACACTTAGTCACCTGGGAAGGCATGAAGGCAGGGCTGTTAGAACGGTGTGCAGAAACTGAATATGAGGACTTTGCAAGATGAAACAGACTGGTTCTGTCTCTGATTACTAGGCCCGGTTTGAGAGAGTTTTAGCTCGACCTGGCACTCTCACTGATAAGCAAGAAGCTGAATGTTTTTATTAGTGGGCTAAAAGATGGCATACGAGCTGATGTGAAAGTCCAGAATCCACAAACTCTAACTGCAGCTATTGGTTTAGCTCGGACCTATGAGGCTAAAATGCAAGAAGTAAAACGCCCAAACAATTTGTGGTTTCCTTCTCAAGGTCGCAACTCTAACAACCGGTGGGATTCTGACCAGCGGGAGTTCTAAAGGTGTCATTCACGAGAGATCTTTGCCAGTGCAAAGGTTCTCAAAACTCCAGCAACGGCGTGAACAAAGGCTGTGCTATAATTGTGATGAAAAATAAACGTTCGGCGCCAAAGGTATAAATAAATTATTCTTTATCGATGCTTTAGAGGAGTCTGAACCTAAAGAAATCATGGAAGAAGGATATCATGGTGATGGAGAATAAGGGACAACGACAATATCCTTGCATGCTTTAGCTAGGGTTCAATCTCCATAAACCAAGCGCATTCAATCACAAATTGGTAAGACTCCATTGATTATTGTAATTGATTCTGATTCAACTCACAAGTTCCTAATTTCCTCCACCACAGCATTGCCAAGGTTGCCGCCCTTAAGCAAGAAACAGGTTGCTTGCTAAACATGATAGTTGTCAATGGTGAAAGGTTGTCAAGCCCAGGTCGTTGTATTGGAGTACAATTGATATTGCAAGGCACACCTGTGGAAGTGGATTTTTTCTTATTGGCTTTAGAAAGTTGTGATGTTGTGTTAGTTGCACAATGGTTTCGAACACTTGGACCTATATTATGGGATTTTGGCAAAATGCAGATGCAATTCAATAGTGAAGGGAGAAAGGTGCTATTACAATGGTCAACTAGCTTATAACTCAAAGCCCTTCAAGGAGAAGTGATTCCTAGAACCCTCAGGCAAGGTCAAGGTCGACGAATTCTCCTACAACTTTATGCAATTCGTTCAGATCCAACGAGGGACACAAGCCTTGAGTTAACACGCAATGATGCATTGGGCTCCTTACTTAATTTAGTGACTTGTTTGAAGCACCCACACCACCAAGCTCCCAAGATTGTTCAATGTAAAAGCAGGCTACTTGTTTTACTCTAAAAACTGCAAGAATATGGGTCATTACTTGTAGTAAAAAAGCAGATATTATCCCACAGAGATTGTGCTAAGATGTCACTTAATTTAGGTTGTGCTTTGTTTAAGACTCAAATTCAAATAATAAAAACTGAAAAATTAAACTAAATCAAACAAACTAGCAACAACTAAATAATGTAACAAAAGTGCAGGAACTTTGATTTCAAGATTAAAGATTAGAGGTCACTTTTTTCCTATCTTGTCTCCCTCCTATCTTGTTGATTGAATTACGTCTCACGTAAGATGTCCAAATGTTTCACTTACCCTCTCTCAAGGTGTAATCAAATATCCCTTACCAAATTAAATGGTATTGACTATGCATTCTCTCAATCTACAAAATCAATCCATCAATTTAACTAGTTATAAAATATCGTATGGCCGGTAATCAACTAATTAGTTAAGATCTCTCTCTAACTAATCAATTAACTTGATAAATGCAGGTCTATAGGATGCCAACTCTCGTTGTACAACCCTAAACAATTTACCCAACTTAATTTCTCAATATATTGTAAGGTTTAAGCACAACATTTATCAAAAACATTCATTCATTAAAAACAAAAAAGTAGGAGCTCAACAAGTCGTTTAAAAGTAATCTCTACAATAAATTTAGCCACTGATAATAGAAACAAGTTCAACCACATCCATATTCTCCATAATACAAAACATACTGAAAACAAAACAAAAATAAAACAAATACAATGGTAGCTTTCATCCCTTTTTGTATATGAAAATCTAGAAAATGAAAGCTCTTGATTATCAGTCCCGATTCCCACCTTTTGCCCTAGAAGCTTGTGACTTTCTGTGAATAGTCGAGAGAAAAATTTGTATGATGGCTACTGCCTTTTGAAAAATGTGTAAGGAAGACCTAAGGTTTTTTCTATTTAGGGTAACCGAAAAGTCCCCTAAAAACTTGATTCTAGAAGTGTCCCCACTCCATAATCAAGTTTTCGAGGGACTTTTCGGTCTTTTTGGACCCCAAAAAGGCCTTAGGTTATCCTAAATAGAAAAATTTTCAATGCATCGTGGGCCAATATTGGTGCTTCTATTAAGATTATGGCCAGTCTGTCACGATCGTGCGCCTGTGTTTAGTCCGAGTTCCTTTTGAAACTCCTCTATTCTTAGATATTGACCTTGAAACAGTGGCAAACTCATCAAGGCACCTCTAGTACACAACATTGAAGCTCAAAAGCATGCTCTAACTCATAAAACACGTAAAATACAAATATTTAATAAACTAACACAATTCTAACCTAAACACATGCTAAATAATCAAATTAACAACTAAACACACACCAAATTACCCACAAAAACATGATGCAATCTACAACTATCAACGACCACCAAATTCCTCTCTAACCAGGAGCTGGTCCCATATGTGGTCCGTGTTCGACCTTACCACTGTCCACATTTTTAAAAGGATGAGATTGAACGATTAGTGGAGGATATGTTAATGTAAAGGATAATCCGCCCAAGGCAAAGTCCATTTTCTTCTTCAGTTCTGTTAATGAGAAAACATAATGGAACTTGGATTTTTTTTTTTAGAATTTAAAAAAATTCATTAATAAAATAGAGGATTACATCAGAAGAAGTTCAATGTGAGCTAGACCCACTTAGGTCTTTGAATAACCCTAGGTAAGCATACGACGACGTTAAGATCTAAAACACAAAGCATTACATTTTACAGAGTCATTTTACCATTTGGGTATAACAACTTGCTTCTTTCTCGAATCTTCTATCTCTTACTCGATTAGGGTAGATGATTGCAAGCTATAGGGCACTTAATCGTTTGACAATAAAAGATAAATTCCTAATACTAGTCATTGATGGATTATTAGATGAGCTACAGGGCGCCAAATTCTTCACAAAGTTAAACCTCAAGTCAAGCTATTTTTAGATCATGATAAGCATAAAGGACATGCACAAAACATCCTTTCGAACTCATCGTAGACACTTGGAGGTAATGCCCTTCGGACTCTCTAATGCTTCTTCTACTCTTCAGTCACTTATTAATGAGATTTTTAAGGCTCATTTACAATAATTCATTTTGGTATTTTTTTCGATGACATCGTGATATACAGTCGAACTTAGGTTGAGCATGAGAAGCATGCTAGGATTGCATTTTATATTCTAAGAGCTCGTCATCTTGTAGTTAAAAAAGAGAAATGTCAATTCGGTCAAACCCAAGTCCAATACTTGGGACATATCATTTTTTATTGTAAGTTTATTGCAATAGTGGATTGGCCGAAACCTACTACTATGAAGGCCTTGCGATTTTTTTTAGATTAACTGGATATTATTGTAATTTTATTGCAGGTCATGGGAAAATTACAGCACCACTGACAACCATGTTGCAAAAAAAGAAGAAGCTTTTTCTTGGAGTCCAGATGCGGACAAAGCATTTGAGGCATTGAAGCAAACCAAGAATTGGGCCCCAGTTTCAGCATTGCCTAGCTTTGACCTTTCATTCATAGTAGAATGTGATGCATCTGGAAATGGGTTCGGTGGTTTCCTCATGCAAGAGCAGCGGCCGATTGCAATTTTTAGCATTGCTTTTAAGGGAAAGAACCTTTTGATATCTATCTATGAGAAGGAGCTGAAGGCATTAGTTTTGGCTGTTAAAAAATAGTGATCATATTTAATGGGTCGTCACTTTGTGGTGTGAACAGATCAGCGAAGCCTCATATTTCTTTGGGAGCAGTGAATAACAACTAAACCATAAAAAATGACTGATAAAGTTAATGGGGTATGATTTTTTCATTGAGTGTTGGATAAGTATAGTTGACTGATTCAAAAGTTATTGTGCTACTTTATTGCAACACATTTATTTAGTGGGTCCTAGTTGTTATTTTGTTAGTGGTTAGTGGACAATAACAGTAGCTAGGTAGTTTAGCAGATCGTGGGATTGGATTCCTACTTTTCAGCTTTATTATTATTCTTAAGGTTATTTAAGCATTGTACTGGAGTCATGGACGGAGCCATGTTGAGGGGTGGGGGGGCCATGGCCCCCCCTTCCAAAGATAATTCCAATATTCCATGGCGTTACTTGACCTGTCAACATAAACAAAATAGCTCAGAGTCAGTTCAAAATACTTGACGTGGCGTTAATTGAGAAGATGTTACTTAAATCAGATTTCTGCTATAATGCAAATAATAATACTAATTCATCGTAAATTGTGTTTGACCCAAAACTTACTAATAGCTTGAGATTACATTGATATGTCTGTTCATATCACATGTTAACTTCAGCCGCGAGACTGTTGGCTTTCCTTTCGTTAAGCATCAGCCAGGAGACTGTTAGACTTCTCTGTTCACATATTAACTTTCCTTTCGTTAACGACGTTAAGCATCACTGCATCAGCCGCGAGACTGTTTGTTCACGTTCAGCATGCTTTTTTGAAAGGAAAGGCAAAAGAACGATCAATACGAAACGACTCAGATATTTTGAGTGCCGGGTAATTCAATTTCTGCTTTAGAAAGGCTGTCAGCAGCTTCATCACTTTCTTTTACCAATATCTCGATCAAGACAAACAAACTTGTCATGCTTCGAGTTCGTCTTTTACTCTTTGTCTTTTGGTCAATTAATGAACTTTTCCTTGATCTTGGCAAGTGGAGCATCGCATTCTCATTCTATAATTCAAAGTTTACTGCTGCTGGATATTTGATATTTCTATATTATGATTAAAAAACTTAACTAGTTTGGCCGGTTTAATTGTAAAAATTTTGATCCGTTTAATTTTTTCGGTTCAATTTTTAAATTTTGGTTCAATTTATTTTAAAAACATTTGTTGTTAAAAATTGATAAGTTTATTAATTAATTAATTAATTTTCGTAATTAATAAGTCTTTATAAACTAAAATAAATCAACTAATTTTCATTTAAAAAATTTTGAATTAAACTTCAAATTTAAGGATAATTTTTTTCAATCATATTTTAAATTCTTTAACTTATTCAATGTTTGTTATTGGCATTTTATTTATCTTATCGTCTCAATTTCATAATGGCATTTTATTTTAT
>JANKOD010000191.1:8574123-8604105 GCA_026284645.1 Erythroxylum acuminatum
AAAAGAATACCTCATAATATATTATTAATAAGTCATAATGTTAGTACAAAAGTCACATATGTCCATTGGCCTAGGGCTCACTACTGACATAAATCACATTCAGAAAGCATTCAAACTATTAAAACATACATATCGATTTTATAAGCGATGCATATGAGATTCACTTTCAATTATTATTGTTGTGATCGAGTGCCTTTTTATCTAATCCATATCCCTTAGTGGATACCGAGATGTATCAGATAATGTCTCATATCTCTTAGTAGATACCGGGTACATTCACAACTGAGCCTGAGGCTCTGATCACAGTCTGAGCTTTAAGCTCTTTTTTGGTGGCTACTCCGATCACAACAGCCTTTATGTTTCATGCATTCATGTAATGAAATGCATTACATTTTCATATTCTCAATCAATCACATGATCAATCAGTTACTCTTACATATCATCGAACCTTAGTTTGGCATTCAACATTTAAGTTGAGAATCACTTTTTCATTCATATGCATATTCACATTTTTCTTCAGAAATAGGTCCGGCATTTAACAATTAAGTCATGTATCACAAATTTCATCAAATTCACATACAAGGAGCACTTCAATGTTCTCACATTTTTCAAACTCCTCGGACATTCAATGTCCGTAAATCATAACAATTACATTCATATTGCAAAATCATTCAATACATGATACAAACAGAGCAATCAGTAAGTAAGACCATCTAGGTAGACTCACAGTACGCTCCAGATTAGCATTAGCTTCCATAATCCGAAAATGTCTAGATGCAAACATTCTATCGTGTGTATCAACATCATACAATACACATTTACACACATTATTAATTGCACAAGCATATGAACATTCAATCACACATATATGTATATGTGTTGTGTATAAGGCATGCTTAACGATAATCCCGAGTATATTATCAAATTTCACATTTTATGCACATTCTCTTTTTTAGCATTATTTGCTTTAATAATATCCAATTGTCATTCACTAAGTTATAACCTCAATTATCACTTCAAACATATCACACATTAGTCACTTAATCAAGGCATCATTCTAGGTTCATTCCATGTCCCATTTAAGCCTTAATTAAGACCAACTGACCTGTGAATGTCTGTTAGGCAGATGTCCATGTTGTGAAACGGATCTTTACAGGTCTCTTATAGAAATTTGAATTTTTGACCCTTTAGCCATCAAAATCTATTCTCTAGGTCTTCATAGAAGTTGTAGATCTCGAAGTTCTCTTTAAAACCATATGTAAATAAACTCAATATGAATTCTACAGAAAAAGTTATGCCTCTTGCCCCAAAGTATATCTAAGTGCATCCACATTTTCCATATTCTAATACTTTACTTACTACATTCACTACCTTAAGCTTATCTATCATTTCTAATTCAATTTCTCCTCATTTTCCCATCATTATAACTCCATTTAAACTCAATATCATCCATAAACAAATTATAGTCCATGATTGATCAAGAACACTAATAGCAGAAGATACCCATATATACACATTCATCATCAACTTCCTACATATATTCAACTTCATTTTCACTTTCATTTCACTTCTAACTATCACCTTAATTCTTCCCATTTCAAGATACCACATTACTCCCTTTCTTTAGCTCTAGAATCATTTTATTTCATCACAAAAACACCCAAAGAGATTCACATTAATTCATCAAGGAAACAAAACAAAAACTCATTATGTATCTAGTTTTTCTGCACTTTTTCCTACACCCAGTACTCAAATTCAGTTCAAAATTTGAAACTCTTACAGACATAATTTGAATTCAATGTTTTCATAAAAAATGTTGCCATATGTCTCTAATTTAATCCAAATTAAAAATATCTACAGAACAAGTTATGGCTAAATTTCATATGCATAATCAATGGAAAATGTTACAGCTAGCATTTTTGCAACACCCTTTGAACACCATTTACTCAATTTAATCCAACTTTATATCATTTCATAATCTATTACCCATCAAAACACAAAAGCAAGACATGAATCTATCCACATTTCTCATCCACGTTTTAGCACGTACCATTCTCATTTTATGAACATTTAACTCTTAAATATCATCAAAACATGTTTCATTCATCCATTCAAGAAGAGTGATGCTTATACTTACTTGATTTACCTAGAGCTTCTTCAATCACCATGAAACCCTAGCTCCTCCAACATATAAGATCATTACCTTTTTAAGGTGGAATAGGTTAGGTCTTTAGTGACAAAATGGAGAAGATGACAAATCTTGGAGAAACAAAGTGAAAGTGTTGGACCAAAAATCAGCAGGGTGAGGGTGAGAGTGAGTTTCGTGAGTGAAGAAGAGAAAGATGAAGAAAATGAAGAAGAAGATGGAGAAAAGAAGTGTGTTTCGTAAATGGACAAGTGAAAGACCATAATGTGGGTCTTTCACTTAGTGAATTTCGTGCTTTAAAACAAATGGTGTGGCAAGTGACACTTGCCACATGTCACTCTCTCAAGGTCTCTTCTTGGTCTTTTATTAACTAGTTCATTTGTCTCCAATTCTACTCCAATTGTCCTCCAATTTTCAATGACATAAGTTATTAAATCTTAATGTCACATATTAAAATTTCTACCGCCATTTGACATTTACTTCTACCACTATTCATCAATTGTTCTGTCACTTGGTATTTTTCCTATTCCAATATACCCTTAAAATTTCAGAATTTTCCCAAATTTTCACAAAAATTCTTAGTCAATACATATACTCTCCAAATCAATTGTTAAAACACATAATCCATAATTCACATTATACTCGAATTAAACAATCATTTATACCCAAAAAATGTCAAATAAGTGCATGAATAATTCATTTTAATGTGCAAAAATCAATATTCATATGTGTGTATGGTAACATTATGAATGAGCATGAAATGCAATTTTTTAAACTCTCATTGTTGTTTTCTTAATTACAGAAATCTAAGGTTCTAACCCTTAGTATGGAAACGAGATGTTACATTAACAACATAAAGATACAACTTTTATAAAGCTAAATCAGATGTTGCAGTAGGTTTTGTCATATATTTAGGAGCTTGTTTAAAGGATACAACAACTTGTTCAAGCAGTTGAGGAGCTTATTCATCAAGTTATGGATAGCAAAATAAGTTTTTTTTAATAACATTATCTCTATTCATACAAGTTCATGGTAGATCTTGGGCCTAAAGTTAAACTTTCTGATAAATAAAATATGGTTGACGATTTCATATGGGATTTTGTGAATAAGTTTGTTCATTATGAGACATCTAACTTGGTTTGATTACAAATTACTACTACAACATTTCCAACTTTAATCCTTTCGTCTATAGTGCTTCATTAAAACTTCTAAAGCTAATATGCCAAGCTATAGATATTGTCATAAGAATTGTTTCTGATGTAAGAAACTAAATAAAAATTGTCAATATTATTGTGTTATAGTTGAGTTTATAATTCACTCTTCTTTTGTAATCATGGAATTAACAAATTCGATTATTTTTTAACAACTTAAATTTTTAGGATTTAAGTTTTCTCACTTACTCTTATTATACAAATATTTAACATAATTAAATTAAATTAAATTAATAAAAAAATAAAATTAATCTATATTAATATTTCAAAATAAACAACATAAATCAATCTAAATAATAATTATATTACGTTATTTTCTTTAATTTTTCTTTTATATCCAACTTTTCAACTGAACCCTTTGACTTTCTTTCAAATCATATATGACTTACCACTCTTAGAAGTTGTAGAACATTTTTTTTCTCACCTAAGGACTAGTTCCTTTTCTCTTTAGGAATGAAATTAGTCTTCTCTTCTTTATTACAGAGTTTATCGACGACTCCTTTCTTGTCAAGCAAACCTTTATTTCTTATTGGCTCCTTCAATTCTCCCTTATCCTAGTTCCTAACAACTCTTTACGTACTAAAATTAACACAACCATCTTTAACAACATCAAAATTGCTCCCTCCTCAAAGTATTCTAATTATGAAACCTTTAATTTAGAAAACCTTAAATAAGTAGTCCCATATTATCCCTGCTCTTCTTTCCTCTATCCACTAATAATTATCTCAAGCATTTCAACCTCTCTAATTCCGATATCCCCTAAATTAGTAGTTCTTATTAAGAGTAGTAAGGATGATAAAACTAATTTAGGGAGAGAAACCAGTAATTCTAGCTCTGGAAGTTATAAAGATGTTAGTTTAATAACATCTAACTATAAAAGCCATAATCCTGTGTCCCATAAGTTTGCTGAAACATTATTTGGGGTTCATTAAAAAAAACCATGTCTCCTTTTAAAGTGTTATATGAACCTAGTTTAGTCATGTTTCAGAAGAGGCTTAACCTCTTAAACTTGTCATCAGACTCCATATTTAAAAACTTTGACAAAAACTTCAAAGCAAGTTTATATCCTGATAAATTATGAGGAGTTGAGTTTTAAGAATATGAGGGAGAAATTCCATATCTTTATGAAGATTTTACTCAAATTTCTAAACAACGACAAATGCATATGCTACCATATACTTAATGATTCAAGGTTTTATTATGATAATTTAAAGTGTAAATTTTAGCTTCCACTTTATCCTTCAAACTATTAAATACTAAATGCCACAAGCCTAAGTTCTATCTAATTGCATCCACATTACTACATCAAGTTGATTTAGGCTAATTGTCACCTAAAATAAGGGAAGTATCCTCTTGCCTCATATTATTTAAGTTTATGCACTAATGTAGGCTTGTAGGAATGCAAAATAGATGGTATAACATAAGTGCTAGGAGTAGGTGCTAGTTGCTAACAATTTCAAAAAGCATGTACTATTGGAAGTAGAAATTTGTCTAGCTATCAAACTATATAGTCTTAAGGAACTTTATGGTTATCTTAAGGGGCTTAGATGAGATGTTTCTCTAATAAGATAAGTACAATGCATCTTTGAAGTTACTATTTTAAAAAATTTAATCGAACCATCTCACTTCCACCTTAAGAGATTGTACTATACAAACAAAACTTGATTATATCATAAGTTTCTTGTAAAGAAGAGCATTATTATAGATTTCTATTCTTCATCTCTATCGTTTTTGTTTTTAAAAATTTTACTAATATCATTGTCATTTCCTTGATAACTATAAACATGAACAAGATATTTGTAAGGACTAAAGCAAACAAAGAGAAAGACTAGTTGGCTTCATTTTTCAAGGATAAGAAGAAGAAGAAGGTGATGGATAATGATAAAGTCAAATCTACGTCCACCCTTGCTTCCTAGTCTTCTCATCCTTCTCCTCTTTACTCACCTCATCAAGTGGAGAACATGGTTATCCTCTATGTTCTAAGAAAGCCTCTAGGGGGAAGAAGAACGCTTATTCCTAAGTTCAACTTGAAAAACATTGAAACCATCTTCGAAAAGGTTGGGAGTATATTTGAGATGGTCCATAGGATGGTCACTCCTAGGGATAGATAAAGCTTAAAGGAGATGCTTTTCAACCACATTATGTACTTTCTAAAATAATTTTTTTAAAAGTACGTTTACGTAGATCACCATGTTTTTATTACCTTTTTATAGGCTTAATATTGTTTTCTTGTTCAAATTATCACTTCCATAGTCATAGGTTATGAGAGGGATTGTAGAAGCTAGACAAGTAAGTAATGGAAAGTAGTGAGGTTAAGGATAAAACCATAAGGGCTTGTAACAGTCTCGTGGTATTCATGAAGAAGGAGGTCATTAAAGAACAATGGTTTAAATGTATTGATGATCTAGACAGAGAGATAGTAGCCTTGAATAATAAGAACATAAGCTTAAAATTTATTAGTGTTAGGTTGCATTTAGAAGTGTAAAGGCTTTAGGGTAATGACTTTAAGTTTGACATCATCTATCATTATTATAGTTCCAAGTCTTTTGAGAATTAGAACTGCAATAACCACAATAGTGTAATGATAGAATGTTTTGAGGCCTAAAGGAAGGTTGTAAAGAAAAAGCTTATAGATTTTTTTTTTGTAAACCAAGAAATATTAGCCAAGATTTGAAAATTGGTATTGATGCACACATGAAAGCTTACTAGCTGTATTTTTTAATGTTTATGTTGGCATTGATACATGAATTAATAGTTTAAATTACATATTGATGTTCAATATTTTTATGTTCATAGTTCTTTTCCTATACTTAAGAACGAACATTAATGGTGTTGTTGTATTAATGTAAGTAATAAAGGTAATAATATTCAATTCTAGTTATGGAGAGGAAGAGTTAAAAATTTAATAGATGCATCTAATTATGGTGAGGATGTAGATATTCCAGAATGAGTTAAGCTAGTTTACTAAGTAGTTGATAAATGCATTTTTAGGGGGAAACACCATCTTTAAAACCCCTAAAGAATTGCAAGATCTTATAGAAAACAACTCATTGAACAACTATTAGTGGGGCAAAACAAGACTAAACCTACAAAGAATTGGGATCCATAATGATGATATGGTAGTAACATTGGAAGCTAAGCTAGAGACTTTAAATAGCAAAATTAACATCAGTTTGGAAACTAAACTAATGTCAGTAATAAGTTGCAACATTTATGGTGGAGGACCTCTTATTTATAAATGACAAGAAACTTATACTCAGGGTAACAATATAAGCATGTTGATTTTGTTATGAGCCAATCCCAAAATAACCCTTATAGCATTACAAACAATTTGAGATAGAGGAACCATCCAAATTTCTAATGAAGCAACTAAAGACAATAAATACAAATGCCTCTCATACTATTTAAACAATAACAACAAAAGAAGGCAAATCTTGAGGATCTTATAATGAAAATTTTTAATAGAAATACAACTCACTTTCAAGAAACTAATTCAACGCTTTAAACTCCGTAAGCCTCTATGTAAAAGGCAATAAAGTACTTTACATAGCAACACTAAGCCTAACTTGATAGAATAAGTGAATGCAAGTATCGTAGGGAGTGCAAATAAAATAATTAAAAAGTAATTTGCCTTTAGTTGAATATCTATTATCGATGCCATGATACAGAGATCTCCTTTTAAACAAAGAGAAACTCAAGGAAATGTTGATAGTGAACCTTAGTGGAAAGTGCTCTAAAATCCTCCAGAACAAGCAACCTCAGAAGATAAAAGATCCAAGGAGTTTTACTATCCATTTCAGAGTTGGTAGTTTATCTATTAATAATGCATTAGCAAATTTAGGAACTATAATTAATCTAATGCCTTATTTTTTGTTTAATAAATTAAGATAGGTGATCCCAGCCTAACTAGGATAAGCCTTCAGTTTATAATAAATAAATGAAATATCATAAGTGTATAATAGAGGATGTGTTGGGTAGATTGGTAAATTTACTTTTCATTAGACTGTGATTTTAGATATGGAGGAACATATATATGTGCCATTAATCTTAAAACGGCCCTTTCTTGCTAATTCTAAGGCTTTGATAGATGTATATGATGGGAAGTTGATCCTAGGGATTAGGAATGAAGAAATAGAATTTTCGAGACCTAAAAATATAAATGATATTATTAATAATCATGATGCTTGCCTCTATTTTGTTGAGATTATCATTAAAATGTCTTATATTACACAAGAAGCAATCACACAAGATGTCATAGAGATATGTGTCATGCAAGAAAAAGAAAGAGAGAAGGATAACCTAATTTTAAAGAAGTGTACGACACTCTAGAAGGCTAATGAACTTGTTAGAAAGAAGAAGAAGATTGAGGTGATTAACAAAAATGAAAAGGGTAACATCATCCATAGAACTAAGGAATCATTAGGGAAAAATTCAAGTAAGACGTCTACCTAAATGATTTACAGAGAACTGCTTATTAAGAGGTGACCCAATGTATATTTGTTTTTAATGTTTTGATTTAAGTTATTCGTAGAGTTTAAGTTCTTTTTTTAGTAGTTTTAAGATATTGCTTAATGTTATTCCCATGATCTGATATTTATTTTATTGAATCCTAATTTACTTCTTATGGATGAGTACTTAGGATTAGTAAAATGTGATTTTGTAGGTTAGCACAATAGTAACTTACCTATAATTACCTATAGTGTTTGTCAATACAACAACACATCACCGTAGCTACTCCTATGTTAACTTACATCAATTTACAATTGATTAATAGATTTGAACATGGCCTAAACATGGCCTCACTTATCACTTATGTAGGAGAACACTCAAGCTTGTCCACCCTATATCCCCATTGCATGAAGAAGTAATATGTAATTTATTTGAACATGGGATTAACATAGTACTGTGCAGTTCCTATACTCACCTCCAATTATAGGTATGTGAAACATGCCTCTGAACACCCTATATTGACCAGGTAATATTATTTAAATGCTTTCATATATAACATGGGAACAATATGGTGCCATGTTAAGTTTAAGTTTAGATAATATATAGAAGCTGAGAGCACCCATTTTGAAAATAGTCATAACAAAGTCCCATGTCCCTACTGTATTAGTCAACATGTCACTGTGTAGAGGCCATGTTCTTCTAAGTGCGAAAATGAATTTTAAAAAGTTTCTAATATAGCCATAACATGGTACCATATTCTTATTGTGTTCATTTAATATAGCTTCTGTTTCTTTATTTTTGATTCAGTGCATAAACATAGTATTGTGTCATATTCATATGTAACTTATGTTTTAAGAACACAAAATAATGTTTTTCTCATCTTACCCTTGTATATCAAACATGCTTGCAAGTCACACCGTTGTGGACCCAATGCTTTATTTAACATATACTTAATATACTATATATTCTGAACCCAACCTAAACATAATATTATGTAAAGCCCATATTCACTTGAGATTTAATGCAACAAACACATGTCTATGACAAATTACTTCCACTCTTCTTCCAATTTTCTCCCAAATCAAACCTTCCTATTGCACCTTCTAGTGATTTTTACCTTTCCCAAGCTAGTTTATACTTCATTTTACCCATCAATCAATAAGATCTTGAGATCCAATATAATGTTCTTTGCAAAAAAGAAAACCCAAAATTTTCTAAAGTTAGGTTTTGTAAATTTTTGTATAATTATTACATCTTTGTCTTCTACACTTACATGAATTTTAGGTATTTCTATCCCCCAACATTTCCTTTCAATATTAGTAGGAATTATGGATTATTTGGAGATAATGATTATGACTTATAGTTTATAATGGATGAACAACCACATTGCAAAAAATTAGGGATTGTTGGGGTTAGGATTGGATGAATCATTACTTGGGTTCATGTTTTGATGTTACATTTGAGTTGGTTATAGATGAAAATAAATTAATGGTGAATTGTTTTGGGCATGACATAGTGTTTATTTAATCATTGTGTTGGGTTATCATGCTCTTGAGGATAGGCTTATCGATGAATTGAAAATGATGTCAATAGCCCTATTTTTCACGTGTGTGGGTGTTTGTGTGTGGCATAATGGAATGATGAGTATAGTTTGGGTCATATATCAGTGCAAAATGAGCATAAATATGGGAAGTGATATATCACCAGGTTAATGCATTTTTGGTGGTTCACGTGTTTCGTTAATAGTTTCCAAAGGGGGAATTTAAACAATTTCATTTTTTTACGTTGTAATTTGATATGTCTAAATACATAGAGTCTGGTGTTGCATCTCATTCATAGCTAATGCAATTGAGAGCTAATTCGTTAATGTTTTAGGTCATTCGATCATGACTCGCTAAGCAGCATCGATAGCTCAGCCTAGGCAAAAGAAGGAGCGAACCTATGGCATAAATTATTTGACATTCGATAACAAGAGTTGGTACTGGAGTTTATGTGTGAATTCCAATTGAACGAGAACAAGACCAATTAGGATGATGATTCAGCGATTCAATTTTACTAGAAGGCGTGCTTGACTAGTTTAGCTATAATTAGATTAGTATTCACGTCATACTCTATTTCAAGGATCACGCCTGTAGCTTGCATCCTAGTCGGACAAAACTTGATTGGGACTACAAAAGGTCTATACTACAAATTGTTACAATGACATGGTCTCGGTGTGACCTTATTATCTAATATAATCTAAAGCATTTGCCTTCTATTATACATCAATAAGAAATGTGAACAAGCTACTTGTTCACTTTTTATGTGCTCAGCACGATAATATAAGTGTATTCACCTGTTAAGATTTATTCTTCCTCTACTACATGTGTCATTGGGTGCGAACACATCTAGGGCATACATTTATTCAGCTTATCTAGGGTGCTTTTATCAATTCAACTTTGGTGTGATTGGAAGTGGGTTAACTATCACACAGTTGGCAAGGAGATAGCAAGTGCTAAAGGTTGAGTGTTAGCTGATGGTTATGTGCACTCCTATTCCACTTACCATAGATATCTTACAGGCGATAAGGAGGTAGACCTTTGGGTTAAGGCATAAGGCCAACCGTTTACACTTATTGACACTCTACCGCATGTAATGGAAGATGCCTAGGCATCGAGAGAGAAAGTTAGGAGTGACGAGTAGGCAAGAGTACAACACCACCCTAGGATTCGAACCCTTTATTAGCCCTCTACTACCTACTTTAACATACATGGAGCATTACATACACTATATTAGTGATATGCTAATGAGGTTGGTGTAGCACTTAGTTCTCAAGGTCCTCCCACCATTAGTTTGCCATTTGAGTCTGCATAAGGAGAGCTCACACCTTAAACAGGATATAGAGAATCAAAAGGAGACAACACCAGTGGAGTCATCACCTAAAGAGGACACCGAGGATCTTGCATTGGTAATGAAGCAAAGAGGGATCGAGCCTATAACTGCCACATTAAAGGCTGAGAGCAAGGATTAGGGGGAGACTGAGACAGCTACCATAGAGCCATACCTTGAGAGATTTCATAAAAATGGTTTTTGTGGAAAATGTTACTGACCTTTGGGCAGTAGTCCTATATATGATGTCATCGTATCCCTCATCCTAAGACTGATTTATTCAATTTTATCTTGTATTTATTTTCTTTTGTTGTTATTTTGTCAAATTTCTTGATTGTGTTTGAAAGGATTTTAATGAAAAAACGACTTAGCCAAAATTTCGCAAGGTTTGAATCTATTTATATTATGTCAGGGAAGTAAGATAATCCACAATAAGTGTGATTGTTTTCATGATTTTGAAGTATTTAGGCAAATAATCATGAGTTTTAATGAATAAGTTGAATTGAATTTTGTTCTTGAATTTGTAGAATGGATATTTGATTTACATCATGAACCTTTTTATATAACTTGTATATATTTCGAGTAGATGTGACATCTTTTAACCATATTCATGGCTTATATATATATATTTCACTCAATTGACTTCATACTAAAAAAACATGAAGTTAAAGAGTGTTGTTAGTTACCGTTTAAGAAAGTGACCTAGTTGATAATTAAGAGTATTCATGATAAAGTAAACACTCTTGCCTAAAAAAGCTAAGTGACCTAAAAATGCTAATTTTTCTTACATATGTTTATTTTATATATGGAGTTGAATTTTATGAATTAAGTTGAAGTTTGAAGTAAGTGTGAAGTGAGTTAAGCTAGTTTATAGATTGATACAAGTAGTTAAGTGCTTAAAAATTTGATGACCTTTGAAATTACAAGTAGTTAAGTGCTTAAAAATTTGATGACCTTTGAAATTAAATAAGTGGTGGAGAATCTTAACTAGCATATTTGATTTGTTTAATTATTTTCTAGAATTGTCTCCTATTTTAGTCAGAAAAATGAAATTATTTTGCTTGAGGAAAAACAATTGCTTAAATGCGAGAGAATTTGATATGTGATAGACAAACTTTATTTTTATTATAAATTTGATAGCATTGTACTTATATTTAGGTATTTTTATAGGATTTGGTACTTAAAATAACTTATATTTTATTTTATATCTTATTTCAACATCTCAAAGGAAAAGGAACGAATTTGGAGCAACTTTGGCCGATTTGGAGAGAGGGCTCAAAATATGGAATAACATGATAATGTGACACTAGCTGCATTCAAACATACCCTATCTTGTTTCTTAAGAAGATTTTTACCTAAGAAATGTGGTATTAATATGATCTAGTGTTCATGCCATGTTCAAAGTAGGGGCATTCTATTTCTCCAAGCGCATATGACATGCCCCGTGCTTAGTCCATATTTACCATCACAATGGTTGCGTAGACTTGTACTCATCCCCATATTGGTGGTGACCTATTACATAAAAATTTTAGAAAGATATGTGAAGTAACATGGAGCCAAACATGATCTTGTGTTAGGGTCATGTTTGATAGAAAATTTATGATTCACATATTTTGAAGCGAGGTGATTAAAACCATAAGAGAGCTTCAGCTAGCAGATCAGTTTTAGAGAAAATAATCCATTATGATCTAATTAAAGCAACCAGAGATTAATAGAAAGGAAATCTTAGAAGAGGAAATGAGAAATCCATCAAGATCTAAGAACCATGAGGATGTTTTCTTTGTCTCTTATTTTTCCTTATTTATGGGTTGTTTTTCCTTATTCTATTATGAAATAATTCGGATATAGATTTGGTAGAACGGAACCTAGAATTTGATTTATTAAATTGGTTCTTTGATTTAACGAAATTATATTTTTCTTAAGAATTATTCATATTTTTATGTTGTGTTGAATTGAAGAAATGAGAGTTGATGATTTAATAATAGAATTCATACATTAAGGTTGAGAGACGATTTGGTATGTTTTGATCACTAATGAAGAGGGCTTAATGACTTTCTCAAGAGAGAACTATGTGATCTTTCTTAGTTAGGCTAAAACCTATTATGAGAGTTCACAAAGTAAATTAATACATTCTTAGATTGTTTTAACTAGAAATAAATTTTGGTAAATTAAACGTAGGAATAGGGATTGCGTTGCTCGAGAGAGAATGTAGTCGTAACTTAGAAATTCTTACTAGTCTCATAAGCTAGAATTGTTTTGTATGTTAGATTGAAGTCAAAGCATAGAAAAGTTTTTGTGAAAAATCTTACATGAGTTTAGTTTATTATCAATTGTTTTATTCCTAATCATTGCTTTAATTTGGTGCTTTAGAATCTTTTTTTACTTATTTTTTTTAATCAATCACTTGTTTTATTATGATAGGTAATAAAAGAATATCCACTACTAGTAGTCATAATTCATGTGGGATTGACAATCGAACTCACTTAGGCCATACTAAATATAAAGTGTGGATATTCGTAGCAATTTTACTAATTAAAAAAATTAGAAAGGGCCAGTGGAACCTTCAATGAAAAAGAAAAGGAACATAAAATTTAATGAGTGTTTAGTTTTTGCATAATAATGAACCTCTTTATTGGTGAATCAGTATGTAAAAGAAAAAAATTTCAAAGCAGGTGAGTTGATAAAAAGGAACTTTTTTAGCTTAACTGATATCGTTGGTTCGAACCATCTTCATGTATGTAATCGTTTAAAACTTGAAGCTAGAATTTTATCTTTCGTAAGGACCTATCCGATTCAAGCGAGAATTAATCTGAGAGTAAATTGTTTAATAATATCTTCTTATAATTATGGCCTTCTTAAAACTCTCCGTAAGACAAAAAAAAATATGTAAAAGAGAAATAAAAACTTATATTTTTGTAGATGTCGTGCAGTAACCAAATACTTTTGTTTTTCTGGGGATGGTCGATTGACACTTTGCAAAAGAAATAATAATAAAGGGTCCAAAGAAAATCTTTTTGTCTTATGCTCTTATCCTCAAAGTGGGCACGTGTCCTTCAGGCCCTCCACCGAAATCTAACTATAACCATTCCTTGCTTTTCAATAAATAATAATATCCATCAACCTCGTATAATCTGCTTCACCCTAAAATCCCATGAAATGGAGAAAAGGTGGTAGACGTTAACGTTTGAATTACACTCCACAGCTCTCAGCTTCACTCGTCCATAGCTTCGGGCTCTCTAAGCTTCATACTTCGGCCATGGTCCCTTTTGGCGGGAAAATGGTCTGCCAGGTGGTAACTTTCGCCGGCAACGGTTTCGGCCAGGCTCTGACGGCCGCCGCCGTTGCTCTCCTCTTCCGTCTCTTCTCCGGCACCGGCCCCGTTCTGTTGCCTGACGAAGAATTCGATGACGCCGATAATAACGGCGATTACGCTGTAGATGACGGTGATGGGGAAGCTCCGGTGGCCGGAAAAGTTGTTCCGATGACTATTAGGTGGAGGAACATCACGTGTTCACTTTCCGATAAGTCGTTGAAGACGGTAAGTTGTTTGTTAAATAGAGTTCAGTTTTGCATTCTGTTTCGATGCTCTAAACTTGTGGAGAAACTATACCGTGTTTGGTTTTGGAGTTGAGTGACTTATTATTCTGACTCGAGTTTAACTGGTAGGTGAGGTTTCTGCTTAAGAATGTGAGTGGAGAAGCAAAACCTGGGAGATTGCTTGCAATAATGGGCCCATCGGGATCAGGAAAAACTACTTTGCTCAATGTTCTTGCGGGGCAGTTGATGGCATCCCCTAGATTGCATTTATCAGGTCTTTTGGAGGTCAATGGGAGGCCTAGTTCTAATAAGGCCTACAAGTATGTACTTCCGGGGTGTATGATGTGGAGTTTAAATTCACTTTGGATTTACTGTCTTTTCGGTTTTGTCTGTGATGCTTATTGTTCTGTCTGTTTCAGGTTTGCTTTTGTGAGACAGGAAGATCTCTTCTTCTCTCAGCTTACTGTTAGGGAGACACTTTCAATAGCTGCCGAGCTTCAGCTTCCGGAGATTGCTTCAGTTGAAGAGAGAGATGAATATGTGAACAATTTGTTGTTCAAGCTAGGCTTGGTATGGGTGAATTTGATGAACCTTGAATGTTACAAGTCTTTCATACAGTTAAAATATTCAATTTTATAAGTGCACCCCTTTCATGTCAGCATAATTGATTTGTGAGTTGATCTTATAATCATTTCTAAGATCTTTTATTTTCATGTCCCGTGATGGCCTACTTAAGGTGGAACGCTATCCTGTCTTCTAGTCGTTTTTAATCTCTTCTTGTCAATTTATCCAAGTGTTGTCATGTTCTGATCTTTTTGTGTGTGCGTTTGTTCTGTTTCTTCAAAGGTCAGTTGTGCTGATTCAAATGTCGGTGATGCAAAGGTTCGTGGAATAAGTGGTGGTGAAAAGAAACGTTTATCACTGGCATGTGAACTTATAGCAAGCCCATCTGTTATATTTGCTGATGAACCCACAACAGGTTTGTCTGCTTGATGTCCTACCAGCTTCATTCTGTTTTTGTTTAGACTTGGTCGTGAAAAGAAAAGTTTACTGGCATGTGAACTTATAGCAAGCCCATCCGTTATACTTGCTGATGAACCCACAACAGGTTTGCCTGTTTGATGTACAAGCAGCTTCATTCTGTTTTTGGTTAGACTTGGTGGTGGAAAGAAACGTTTATTACTGGCATGTGAACTTATGGCAAGCCCATCTGTCATAGTTGCTGATGAACCCACAACACATTTGCCTGTTTGATGTACTAGCAGCTTCATTCTGTTTTTTGTTAGATTTCTAAATGATCAATGCACCATCCAGTTTGAAAGCATGCCTTGTTTGAGTACAAAATCCAAAGAACAAATCCCAGAAAACATGCAGAATGTTTCATGTAGTGATGATAGATATTTATGTACAAGAGGAAATGAATATGTTAGGTTTCTTGATCGGCAGATAACAATATTATGCATGGTCTTTTTCCAGGACTCGATGCTTTCCAGGCAGAGAGAGTAATGGAAACTCTCCGACAACTCGCGCAAGACGGACATACTGTTATTTGCTCCATACATCAACCTTGAAGTTCTGTATATAGTAAATTTGATGACATTGTGCTGCTGACAGAGGGTGCACTTATCTATGCTGGTCCTGCACATGATGAACCACTGGCCTACTTCTCAAAATTTGGGTCATTATCCCAACGAAACTTTCATCAACTAATTGTCTGAATCCTATATTTGATGCTTATTTTATTGATTTCTTTGTAGTATCTTTTTTTCGTATATTGGTACATTTTCTACTAGCATCCTGGAGACTTGACTGTTAAGCAGCAAGTAGAACTTGTACTTTTTAATCTCCTAGAATTGCACAAGTTAAAGCAGGCTCATGGGAATTCATCCAATAGCATCTGAAAGTTGGTGTTAATAGCCGAACTAATCTTTCTGCTTTTAGTTGTATTTATTTAATCTTTAGACCAAAGCCAGTTTTATGTGGTTAAAGATGTCTCGAGTTTAGAGTTTCCATCTTGGAATTTTAAAATTTTTGCACAAGTTTTCCATGGAAGATGCAAAGAACTTCACTGTTTAAAGCGACCGATATTCATAAAATCCAATATTGTGCTGCAACAAACAGCATATACTTCAGCCTTACCAATGGTTTCTATAGGCAGTTGGTTCACTGTTACTGACAGTGGATCTATTTTTGCATACCTATCTGTATCTGAATATGTGCCTATCTAGATATGGTTGTGTGTTTGTGCATATATTTGTGCACGAGTACCAAGACTCTTATTTTTACTGCTGAATTTTTGTTCGTATTGTTTACAACTTTTGTCTCCTTTTTGTTTCTATACCCCTTATATTTTACCTTCTTATTTAGCTACCTATATAAAAGTCCAAGTTCTTCATGATGCTTGTTGTCACCAATGCTATAGCTTTTACATTTCAGGAACAGATGAGGTGCATAAATTTTATCATCATGGAAATGTATGCTAAAGTCCACGTAACTAAGTCCATACTTTTTGTTCATTCAACAGGTATCATTGCCCAGATCATGTTAATCCGGCTGAATTTTTGGCTGATCTCATATCCATCGACTATAGTTCTGCCGCAAGTGTCTATTCTTCTAAAAAACGGATAGATGCTCTAGTCGAGTCATTTGCCGAACAGTCACCAGCTGTTCTTTGTGCAACTCCACTTACCGCAGGAGTTGGTGCTCATTGTGGCCAGAAATTACGCAAGAAAACTGTTGTGAAAAAGAAAGGGGCTTGGTGGAGACAGTTCTTCTTGCTTCTTAAACGTGCATGGATGCAAGTTGGTTTTTGAACTGTCACTCTACTGATGATTATGTGTTTGGATAGCAAGAAGATAAAAGTCTTGTCTCATTTATTTAGTTTATCTTTTGTCAGTGTAGCTTTCTGCAACATTATCATCCATAGCCTAATCTTTTAGACAATTAAGTCGCCAAAAGTATGGCTTCTTTCTATTTGGATTTGACAAACTGCATGCTATGAAGTAAAGTAAAGCCTGCAATGACAATATTTCATTTATGTTTTATTATTTCATAGGATGTATCTTGCTTTGAACCTCATTGTATTGCATCATTTCAATTAAATAGGCATCTCGTGATGGACCAACTAACAAAGTTCGGGCCAGAATGTCTATTGCATCAGCTATAATTTTTGGATCAGTTTTCTGGAGGATGGGAAGATCACAGACATCAATACAAGATAGGATGGGTTTGCTGCAGGTATGTTGTGTCAACTATTCCTTCCACAATAATCTAGCAATTGGTTCTCATAACACATACATTACAGGGAAATACTAAATATTCCTATACTTATTGTTCTCACCAAAAACATTTTTGGCTATTTACTGAAACCAAATACGACTATTAAAGATGGCACTCAAGGTTGGAATAGAATGTATTATGCTTGTGTGAATTCAATGCACTATTTTCATCTGTGATTAATTGAAAATGACAAATTTCTGATTATGGAAACACATTCTTGCATTGTGTTATTGTATTGTCTAAATATTTCTTTCCCCATTTACTATTTCTGCATTCTTATTTTGCTTCTCATCCGAAATTGTTGTGATTCTTGGGAAGTTGACATTTTTAAATTTCCTATCATTTAAAATATGTTGAAGACACTTTAAGTTGTATAAACACAAGTTTATGCACGCTTATGACATGAATAAAGTTGACATTTTTGAATTTCCTATCATTTAAAATACGTTGAAGACACTTTAAGTTGTATAAACACAAGTTTATGCACACTTATGACATGAATAAGTAGTAATGAGTCCTGCCTTCTGCCAAACGGCTTCACTTAGAACCTTTTGAAATCTGCTTTTGTCACAACATGGCTGTAAAGATCCAAGAACTGGTTTATGACTTTCATTTGTTTTGTATTTTCTCCCTTATCTACTTCTTTAACTTCTTATATTATGTGTTATGGCCTTCATCGGAAGGAGAGTTGCACCTACTTTTTAATGTGGACAGTGATGTTGTGTGGTTGAATGCATCTCAAATAGAACATTTGGATTGATTAGTACTACTGATTAGAACATTTGGATGGTTTGTTTTTTTTCTAAAATGTTTCCGAGTTAATTACCTGTTGCCCCTTAACTCTTTCAGAATGCATGGTTGACAAATTGATATATTCTCAGATGTAGGCTACTATGTCTGTGAACATAAATTTCCAAGTAGATGATCATACTTCAGAATAATCTTAAGCATGTGATGATTAATGTGAACTTCAAAGCAAAGTCTCTTAATCAAGGGGTCTAAAATTCATTTGTGGTATTTGGTCTCTCTCAGGTTGCAGCCATAAATACAGCAATGGCTGCTCTTACAAAAACTGTGGGTGTTTTTCCCAAGGAACGCGCAATAGTAGATAGAGAGCGTGCAAAGGGTTCTTATGCACTTGGCCCTTATCTGCTTTCTAAATTGATTGCTGAGATTCCTGTTGGAGCAGCATTCCCATTGATGTTTGGTGCTGTACTCTATCCCATGGCTCGTCTTCATCCATCATTATCCAGGTTGGTCCTTTCTAGCTTCTGATACCTTGTATAGTGTGCAACTTTATGAAATTTAATTAATATTATTGGTTGAGTGCAAATTGATGGTTTTAGTAAATGAAATTGTCATAAAAAGTCACTTGAATATTGAAATAATTGGTTAAAAATTACATGCGTGTATTACTTTGTTTCTGGAAAGAAGCCATGAAAATGTAACAAAAGAGGATAAGGATGCTGAAAAGCATATTTACAATTTGCATGACTGCCAGTGGATATCTTTCAAAACTTTCTGTCATAGGTCCCGCACCCAATTACCAAAACTGGGGTTTCTTCGGGTAAATGATTTTCTTCCACTTCCTTCATGTATGCTAGCTGACAAAACTTTTGGAAGGACACTAACTGAATGAACAGCAGTTATATTGGATACTATTCAGACTGGAAATAGAGTAAGACTTGGGCCAATAAGTTCCTTTTAAAAGATTACCTGGTCTGGCTGGATACATACATCTTTGGCGTGCTTGCATTCAAGAGGGCCTCTTCTAGATGTACCTAGAAACATGCCTCTGTAATCTTGGGTGGAGTGTAGGGGAGCTAACATTCTTGTATCTTATTGCTGTGCCCTTTACTGATTAGACTCTTTACCTTCTGTTTAATTCCTTTTTCGTAATTCTATTAGAGTTGTCTGTCAGGCAAATTTCTGTGTGTCACAAGTCCAACTAAATTAATTTCTGTTTATCACAATCTTTGTCTTACAAATTACTGGTTGGAATTCTTTATTCTAGGTTTAGAAAGTTCTGTGGGATTGTGACTGCAGAATCGTTTGCAGTATCAGAACTAAATTAATTTCTGTTTATCACAATCTTTATCCTACAAATTACTGATTGGAAGTCTTTATTCTAGGTTTGGAAAATTCTGTGGGATTGTGACTGCAGAATCGTTTGCAGCATCAGCCATGGGTCTGACTGTGGGAGCAATGGTTCCAAGCACTGAAGCAGCAATGGCTGTGGGACCTTCCCTTATGACAGTTTTCATTGTATTTGGTGGATATTACGTCAATGCAGACAATACACCAATTATCTTCCGATGGATTCCTCGTGTTTCTCTAATACGATGGTAACTTATTATTTTCTAATCTTTCTCATATATTCATTTTCTTTCTTGGAAATTGGTAGTTGAATATGCGGAAAAGCATGAATCCTTGCATACCTTTCTTTTTTCGTACTTCAGAAAGTCAACTCTGCCAAGCCATGAATGTGCACTAGGTCCAACGGTTCTGTTCCTCTTCTTTCCTTCTGTATGACCTCTGTTTTCTTAATATGCTTTCAGGGCCTTTCAAGGGCTTTGCATCAATGAATTCAAGGGTCTTCAGTTTGATCATCAGAATTCATTTGACATTGAAACTGGGGAACAGGTAAAAAGCTATTTTTGCTTGTATATATGTATACATAGAATTCCCTGTTTCTGCTGAGAAAATTAAAAAGAAGGCTAGTGAACAGTCGTTGCTACATATATCGTAAAAGAGCCATTTTTGTGTTTTTGTGAATGGTCAGATCAGCGAAAGGGCCAAAGGTGCAATGTTTCTTAAGCGTTTAATATTTCAAGCAATCAAATTTTTTATAGATGTTTATGCTCTGATTTTTAATAAATGTCTGCCCGCTGAGGCACTGGTATATCCCTTATTAAGCAACACAAATTGGGGCTTCTGAAAGGACCCTCACAAACTGCCAAATGAGCCAGTTTGTTGCCTAAATGTGATAGAATAAGAACTTAGTTTCATCTAGAAAGTAAACAGTGGTGTGTTACAGAAGTTTCCTGATATTGGCTTCCGAGGAGGTCAAAACCATAAGTGAGTACCTCTTAGGAAGAGCTAGAATTTGGATATCTTTTACTTTAGTGCCATAAAAATCTGAATGGACACTTAGAAATCACCTTTTGATAAATACCCAATGATTCTGAAAGTAGGAACTTCACCTTTTGATAAATACCCAATGATTCTGAAAGTAGGAACTTCATCTGTTTGTTTTTCACATGCTCTTCGATATCCTTTCCCAAGTACTTTACATTTTCCGTTTTGGTATTTTAAGGAAATGTTTCCTTTTGCAAATTAATGTTCTGGTTTCATAACTGCTGGTGCGTGAAAGAGTAATCCAAGATGTATAACTGGATGTCGTCACCAGAGTTTACATGCTATTAATCGGTTAAGCTTCAAGACAGATCGGCTTCTGAAACACCACTACCAATGGGTTCAATATGCACTTGCACTAGTTGAAACTTGCTAAGATGTGAAGTTTATGGCTTTGCAATTTTTATTCTTTAATGCCTAGTCGCCATATTTTACCTTCTTGACTTGTTTACTTGACAGGCACTTGAGCGTTTCTCACTTGGAGGGTCTAGCATTCAGGACACAGTGATAGCTCAAAGTAGGATCTTGTTGTTTTGGTATTGCACCACCTACCTTCTCCTTGAGAAAAACAAGCCAAAATACCAACAGCTTGAGCCCATACCTCTTGAGCAAAGCAAAACACAGCTACATCTTGAAACTTTGGACCCTGATCAAATTGAACAACTCAACCAACTTGATCCTCCTCCAGCCAAACAAGTTGAATCAAACAAGCTGGTTGAATCACCCCAAATTGATGACCCAATTGGGCCGTTTGTCTTGGAAGGTTTGTAGTTATTTGGGCGTTGATTATACCACTATAAATTTGCCACTATTCATTGATTCATCTCATACAGGTACTAAGTAAAGGAGACATCTATAGAGGGGGATCTCATGCCTTTTATCCACTAATGAGCTGCTTTTTACAGAATTCGACGATACTATGAGTTAATCTTTGTAATCCAAGGCTGTAACAGCTTAGCATCTCATTAAAATGTGATAGGTACTTTGTAAAGACTATGTATCTCGTTCAGATAGTTAAACATTACCTTGCTAAAATTTATCGCTATCATCAGAGCAGATGGCTGACATCAGAAGCATCATACCCTCTCATATCAAAAGCTATGATGACCTAAGTTAGCAAAGAAAGTTTATTTGCTTAGAGTTTACATTTGGGTTGGGTATATAAAATGGATTACACATTTCTGTTATTGGATTAAAACTATGTGGGTAAAGTAAAGGTTCCTTAAGCTAAAAGTGACTGGCTTCCAATATTGATGAATCATGAAGCGTCCTGTATCTGCAACTAGACTTTCATTTTCCAACGTCTACATAATACATATCCTCAAGTTGCAACTTGCACCGCCTGGTAACTAATGTCCACTCGACGTGGCTTTGAAGTGGAGTAGAGAACTTGATGCCCCGTACGTCAAAAGTTGAAACTTTCCTCTCAGCCAACGCTTAATTGGTCACCAAGAGTTGAGTTTGCTCCTTAGCTTAATTTGCTTCAAGGGAGAGCCGTCTACATTTTCAATCCTATCACGTGCTATAATAACATGAAAAGAACATTTAGAACTCTAGAAAGCTGAGTCTGGATAGAATCTTGGAAATTTCATCTCTACGCGTAAATGAAGTGTGCTCAATATCACCGCCCTTCTAGGCTTACTGTTGTTAATTTTATGTATAATCTTAATTCCTGAAAAGACATTTTAGAATTATTCAATAAGGGTTGCGGCGGGCGTTAAAGTTAAACGAATCGCACAAACTTGCTTCTTCTTTGAGGAACCTTCTGTCTTCTTTGAAGGACAAGCTTAGCCCACGTCAACTGTTCCAGAGACGCAGTCTTCCTTCCACAAAACTCAAGAGGTATCCAAGTCGTATCTGTCGCATCAAAATGACACGTTTCATCCCTTAATCGTTCTCTGTTCTGTTATTCTCAACGCGAAGACATATTGACACATCCAACAAGTTATGAAACTCAACTATATATACAATCCCTGATAAAGTTCGCAGACTATATATCTTGATTTCTATATATACACATACATACATCAATTCGATCTCCACTGATAACTACATTCCATTTGGGAAGCAAAACACAATGAAACAACTTACAGCCCTCCAACATCACTCCTATCCTGCAAAGCTTTTGAATAGACCCAACAATAAACCTTCTACTTTGCAGATTATCTCCGCATCAAGAAGGGACGCATATGATCCCCGTGACTACAACGGTAAAGTAATCGACGAAAACATGATCGTACTTAGAAAGAGGATCGGTGAGATTAAGTTAGCAGAGAGGAGCTCTGATGAGAACCCGTCAGAGTGGATGAGTTGGGAGAAGAAGTACTATAGTGGTAAGTACAGCTCGGACATTTGCGAGGCAGTGGGGCTATTGCAGTCGATGTTGATGAACACTAGGCCAAGCTTGGCTCTAGGGATGGTTGCTCTTCTTGCCTTGGCCATTCCTACCTCAGCTGTGGTTACCACGTTCCGTTTGGTGGAGGTGGTCCAATGGCTGCTGGATCGGACTCATCTTTAATATTGAATTTTAATTAGTATATCCATATTCCTAATATGTGTACTTATGTTCATGTAAATTGCTGACTTATAGATTCCTGAACGTTTCTAGTCTTTCCAGATTCTTGAAACCCGAAACTAAGGACATTACAAATGTAAATTTCATGTAAATTTCGGCTTAAGGACTTCTGTAGTCCCTTTGCAATCAAACCTTATGGTTGATCTAAGCAACGCAGCAGGAAGTTTACTCGTTTCTGTGAAGATTCTTTCATTTCGTTCCAATCAAATGTCACAGGAAGTGCAAGATAGACATATTTTTAGGAGAGTGTCATCATCCCGAGATTGACTGAAGCTAGAGATGGCCCAAATAATAGTCTAGTGCCAACAGGAGAAGGGCCAGGACGTGTTGCGGAGGTGAAGAGTGCCCTGCCAAGTGAAAGTCGAGTTGGTGCAACTTAAAAACAAACGGTCCTAATTATCATCCTAAAGGTTACAGAGATGGCAAGTGAGAGAGGCTGTTTGTTCGAAATCGTTCCTCAATCGCAAGCCAAAGATTAAAGCAAACTTTTGGGAGGTCACTCTTAAACCAGACAAGTGAATGCTATTCTGTGTTCACGAAGGGCATTAAGAATAGAAAGATTGGTGAACTTATTCGAAGGGTGGCATGCCCTCTTTGCTAGGGTCAGGGAAATAAGTTGCCAAGTTGTCTAGTATATGAGTGAGTCCTCTACAATTATTTAACGGACATTTTCGTTCCATACCATTAATTGCAATTTTTTAGTAGATATACTAAGGACGAGTTGGGATGGACGACCACGCAATCCATCCCAACCGCCCATTTAATCCAACGGTGATATTCTCTCCCTCCCCCTCTCTGAAAGTTCTAGAGCCATCCTGCTCCTTCATTTAATCCGACGGTTTATATCTGTGGTTGTCTCTCCTTCTCTGAAAGTTTTGCAGCTATCCAATCCCGGAGTCATCTGTTCATTGAATGTTGTGCCTCCCCAGTTATATCTGTTCATTGAATGCTGTGCCTTTATCATTGCTATTTGTTCATTAAATGATGTATCTGTGAATCCATCCCGGTTGTCCGTTTAATCTGACGGCTTATATATGTTCGTTGAATGTTGTCTCTTTATTATTACTCTCTCTCTTTCATTCATTCATTCGTTTAACCTGGAGTTGTGCAAAGGTTTCTCTCTCTTCCTTTACCTCTCCGCCCTTGCCTTCTTGTGCAACTCTCCGATGTCGATGTTTTTTGGCTTTGCGTTTTTTTCGTTCAACTTTCATCCAGGTTTTACTGTATGTACAGATGGCCTACGGCTTTGTTCAACACAGATGGTTGGAGTATCTCTTTCTGCTTTGGTACGTTTTGGTTTTTTCTTTTCTTTCTCTGCATCTGTGATAAGTTTTCCTTCTTTTTTTTAAGTCCTCGTTTTTTCTTTTGTTTCTCTGCAGATGTTGTAGTTTCTCTCCGGCAGGTGTTTCTCTTTCGGCTTTGGTAAGTTTTGGTTTTTATTTTTTGCTTTTTTTGTGTTGTTAAGTTCTCGGTTTGATCTTTTGTTTCTCTGCAGGTGTTGTAGCTTCTCTCTCCCATGTGTTTCTTTTTCTACTTTGGTAAGTTTTTGTTTTTTCCTTTTGTTTCTCTGCTCTGCAGCTGTGATAAGTTTTCCTTTTTTTGTTTCTCTGCAGGTATTGCAGCTTCTCTCCGGTAGGTGTGGTATCGAGTTCCTCTTTCGAGTTTGACAAGTTTTCCTTTTTTCTTATTTTTGTCCTTTTTTGTCTTTGTGTGGTTAAGTTCTCGTTTTTCCTTTTGTTTTTTTGCAGGTGTTGTAGTTTCTCTCCAACACGCTTGTTCGTGGCGCAGGAGGAAATGAAAAACAGAAACAACACCTTTCATTGAAAAGAACAAGAGAGGAACCAATTTCTGATTATCGTCTTAGTTTCCGGTTCGTCTTACTTTCCGCATCGTCTTACGTTTGTCTCTGTACTTCGTCTTACTTTTACTAATTATCTTAATATAAGAAACGGTTTTATACATTCAACCGCCTCGTCTTAGTTGCCGCTTTGCTTTCCCTTCGTCTCTTATAAACCCTTAGTCTTAGTTTCCAGTTTACTTTCACTTTCATTGCATCTTTTTATTTTCCCTTCCCCTACTTCCTCTGGTTTTTATTCGTGGTAACAAAGATTCAATTGTCATTACCTTCTAAAATTAGCGGAAGCTAAAAAGAAAAGCAGACGGAAGTTAAAAAGAAAAGCAAACAGAACCAAATTAGACGGAGACAAATAGAAAAAGGAGACGGAAAAAAATAGACGAAAGAAAGCAGACGCAAAGAAAAGCAGGCGGAAGAAAATAAGAAAAGCAGATGGAAGCTAAATTGAAAAACAGATGGAAGCAAAACTAAGTAGAAAGCAGACGGAAAAAGCAGACGAAAGAAAGCATACGCAAAAATCAGACGGAAGAAAGTCAATGCAAAACAAGATGGAAGAAAGTCAAAGTAAAAGAAGACGGAAGAAAGCATATGCAAAAATATAGAAGAACGAAATAGAATATTAAACTATAGCTTAATATAACATAGGTTTCCATTTAATAGTTATTATAATCTGCTGGATTAGTTTCCGGTTCGTCTTACTTTCCGCATCGTCTTATGTTTGTCTCTGTACTTCGTCTTACTTTTACTAATTATCTTAATATAAGAAACAGTTTTATACATTCAACCGCCTTGTCTTAGTTGTCGCTTAGCTTTCCCTTCGTCTCTTATAAACCCTTAGTCTTAGTTTCTACTTTACTTTCACTTTTACTGCTTCCTTTTATTTTCCCTTCCCCTACTTCCTCTAGTTTTTGTTTGTGGTAACAAAGGTTCAATTGTCATTACCTTCTAAAATTAGCGGAAGCTAAAAAGAAAAGCAGACGGAAATTAAAAAGAAAAGCAAATGAAACCAAATTAGACGGAGGCAAATAGAAAAAGGAAACGGAAAAAAATAGACGAAAGAAAGCAGACGCAAAGAAAAGCAGACGGAAGCAAATAAGAAAAAAAGACGGAAGCAAAGCTAAGTAGAAAGCAGACGAAAAAAGCAGACGAAAGAAAGCAGACACAAAAATCAGACGGAAGAAAGTCAAAGCAAAACAAGGCGGAAGAAAGTCAAAGCAAAAGAAGACGGAAGAAAGCAGACGCAAAAATACAGAAGAAAGAAATAGAATATTAAACCATAGCTTAATATAACATAGGTTTCCATTTAATAGTTATTATAATATGTCGGATTCATTCATCATTTTATTGAAATGTAAAATAGTTAAGCAGAGTTTAATGGAAACGATAACTAGCTTAATGTAACATAGGCTGCCCGTCATTTAATAGACGCATCTAATTATCTTAATATAAGAAACAGTTTTATACATTCAACCGCCTCGTCTTACTTGCCGTTTATCTTTCCTTTCGTCTCTTATAAACCTTTAGTCTTAGTTTCCACTTTACTTTCACTTTCACTGCTTCCTTTTATTTTCCCTTCCACTACTTCCTCTGATTTTTGTTCGTGGTAACAAAAGTTAAATTGTCATTACATTCTAAAATTAGCCGAAGCTAAAAAGAAAAGCATATGGAAATTAAAAAGAAAAGCTAACGGAGCCAAATAGAAAAAGGAGATGGAAAAAAATAAACGAAAGAAAGTAGATGCAAAGAAAAGCAGACGGAAGCAAATAAGAAAAGGAAACGGAAGCTAAATTGAAAAACAGACGGAAGCAAAGCTAAGTTGAAAGCAGACGGAAAAAGTAGACGAAAATAAGCAGACACCTTCGCCTTTGCTGCTTGCTCTCCACTTCGTCTTACTTTGACTTCTGATTTCGTCTCACTTTCGCCTTCGCTGCTTGCTCTCATTTTCTATCCGTCTTAGTTTTCTTCGCCCTTACCAATACGCTTCATTACTTTTTAATATTGCACAAGTAAAACTAAGATGATGCAGGGAAACAAAAGTAAGACGATATGCAAAGAGAAAGTAAGACAAAGTTGCAGAGCCAACAAAAGTCTTCATCTAAACTATTCAACGTATTTCGTATGTTAATTTTTTTATTATTGTCAAAAATAATTGTATATCTGATCAGAATAATACTATTTACATTAAAATTTTATTTAAAAATGACACAAAAATTTTAGTTAATTACTGATTTGTATTTAAACAATTGAAATTGTTTATATAACCCAAAATTAATTAAAACGAACAATTCAAAATAAAACAAAAGTCAGAGAAAGCTGCAAAGCCAAAATACGTCTTCATGAAAACTATTCAACTTATTTTGTCTATTAATGTTTTTAATTTTTATTATTGTAAAAAAAACATATCTAATCACAATAATACTATTTACATTAACATATTTATTCATTATATTTATTATTATTAAAGAAACATGATAATCTTAATATAAAAACATTACACGGAAAATGTTTTGCGTTTTACAAATTACAGCATAATTATCGATAAAATTCTAATTACAAATGAATGTGAATTCATTCTATTGCTACCTCTAAGATTGTTGCATCGGTTCCCACCAACTAGCAGATCGAATCCACCAAAGATGCTCATGAACTCTTCCAACCGTTCAACATTCAATTCCTGTATATCAGTCACCTACAGGAAAAATTCCACTTACATCATTGTTAAAGACTTCTGTATTATAAATTATTGCAATTTATTCTCTAAGTGGTTGTATCAAACAGTAAGAGTAATAGTTGATAGTTCAAGAGAAAGTCGACAGGCAATATTTATTTCCGTTTCAGTTTTCTATCGTCTCACTTTGACTTGCGCTTCCGTCTCACTTTTCTATCGTCTCACTGTGGCTTCCGCTTCTGTCTCACTTTTTTATCTTCTCACTTTCATACCGCTGCTTCGTCTTACTTTTTTTATCATATATACGAACAATTGAAAATCAAGCAATATAGAAATGAATATCAGAATTTTAGATACCACAAATATAACACAGATATATTTTATAAACGTGTTATATATGTATATATATTTTCTCTTTTCTTACTTTTCCCTTTGTACATCGTTTTACTTTTCTTTCCACCCTTCGTCTTAGTTTGACTTCCACTTCGTCTTACGTTTTACAAATTACAACGTAATTATCGTTAAAATTCTAATTACAAATGAATGCGAATTCATTCTATTGCTACCTCTAACATTGTTGCATCGGGTCCCACCAACTAGCAGATCCAATCTACCAAAGATGCTCATGAACTCTTCCAACCGTTCAATATTCAGTTCCTGTATATCAGTCACCTTCAGGAAAAATTCCACATACATCATTGTTAAAGACTTCTGTACTATAAAGTATTGCAATTTATTCTCTAAGTGGTTGTATCAAACAATCAAAGTAATAGTTGATAATTCAAGAGAAAGTCGACAGCCAATATTTATTTCCGTTTCAGTTTTCTGTCGTCTCACTTTGGCTTGCGCTTCTAAACTGGAAAACAGACAGAACTGCAAAACCGAAAGCAGACAGAATGGAAGCTCATTATGATGTAAAGCCAAAATGACTTTGTTCTTGCGGCTCACTTTCTTTTCCGTTCTCGATCTGAGTAATATATATATTTCTTATAACCTTCGCGCAAATGGACAAGGGAGACTTTTTTATATAACATGGTTATATATTATAAATTTATCGCATGAAAATACATTCGACGATGAAAAAAATATTCATTTGTAAATCATATACCGATTATCAAAAAGCAAATAACAAAAAGCACATAGCTAAGAATTCTTTTAAGAGGGGGAGAGTTGTTGGCCCCCGAAATTTCCTTGAGAAATTAAGCATGATTTAGATGAATTATGAAGTTTGATGAATAAATTTTGGGAGTTAATTATCATGTTAGTAGGATTAATTTCATGGATTAAATTTAAGTGATAATGTTATAAGAATGAATAAGGGCAATTTGGGCATGACACTTAAGAGTATAAGGTTATAAGACTTAAATGAAGGGCAAATTGGACTTTTCATAATTAAGAAAGAGTATAAAAAGAAGAAGGAAATTGAAAATGAGAAGAAAAAGAAGAAGTCGTCGACGAAGGGAGAAGAAGAGGAGAAAATTTGGGTTTGAAAGATCTGACGATCCATGGAGCTAAACAAGTAAGTTTGAGTTTTAACCCTTATTGATTGTTAGATGAAGCATGATTATGTTAGTTAAAAGTGAAAGTGAAGATGAAAATGGGTAGGAAGTTGTCGACGATTTGGGTCGTGTTAGGGTTTGATGTTTTGTTTTGATTTTGTGTTGTAATGAGCTTAGAAATGAAGTATAAGAGATGATTAAAGGTTATAATGTGTTGTATTTTGAAAGATGGAAGTGTATAGATGGATAAAAATCAGTTTGGGAGATTTCTGGGTTCGCACGTCGCGACGTGCTCTTGCAGACATAGCGGCGCGCTTTAATTTCCTCATTTCGGCACGTGAAAGCCTCCTCGTCGCGGCGAGCATAAGTTTAGACGTCGCGACGTGCGACAGCTCCTCGTCGCGGCGAGCACCCATTTTTCCAGCACTGTCATGTTTTGGTATTTTGGGGCTATAACTCTTAGAGTATTGAACCGAATTGAATGATTTTGGAGTTATTAGAAACTTAAGACAATGGGGATCATGTTTCTAGAAGAAAATATTATCAGATTTTGTTATTTGCTTGATAGTAAATTGGAATTCCTATTGAATGGAATTTTTGGCTATTGTTAAAGGAAATCAAGTGAGGCAAGGAAAGCAAGGGGAGCAAAGGATGAGGAACCTTTGAGCAAGTATCAAGCAAGGATTTCAAGGTGGGTTTCATGTTTATAATAGAGTAAACAAGCCACTGAATGTTATGTTTTTGAATCAAGAAAGTTTAT
>JANKOD010000191.1:8604205-8621149 GCA_026284645.1 Erythroxylum acuminatum
CTGCAAAATGATTTCTTAAAAGTTTTGAAATCTACCGTTTCTCCAAATAATGCATGCTTTCCTTTTCCGATCCAACACACCTATAATGACATATTTTCTACTCTCTAATTTTATAGTAACCCTGGTTTCCAAACCTATAAAAAAAAAGTTGATATATTATGTGTTAGGGACCAACCTCAACCACACCTCTTGTTTCACTTTCAGTAGAGAACTTAAACAAAATGATGTTATCCTCAGATAATAAAACTTCCAGTAGCCTCTTTTCTCTCCACTACTTTAAAGCCTAATTATTTATGGATGAGAGAGGAAGGTATCTCCTTATTAAGAATTTCATTAACATAGCATTTTAGCTTCTTGTACCATCTTTCAAGGAACCTAGGCTTAGTGAAACTATTCTTATACCCTTGACAGGGATGGGGGACAAAATTTGAGCTCAATGCCACTAGTCTCTCCTACAAGTTGTTTCCAAATAAATTTGGTGTAGCCATCTAATTTCTTCTCTCTGTTTTTTAATGATTCGCTTCATTTTAATTTAGAAAATTTTCTGTGACTTTATAATAATATCATAATTAGTTGCATATTTAGCATTCATTGTTTTTTAAAACTAATATTCATTATTTTGAACCTTGCCTTTATAGCTTTAAGAAAACTTTCAGATTGTTAAATTACAAGATGACATCTTTCATATATCCCTCGCACTAAATTTAAAAGAACCAACATAATTAGAGCAAAATAGATAGCTAAAGATGTCTCTCGACTCCTGTTTACCACTTAAGTTTCTACTACAAACATGATATGAAGATTTAAAACCATAACATTATTTCAGGATTTATTGTGAAGTTTGATATGATTAATTTGAACTCAATTGTTCTGCCTTTATTATGAAATGCTTTGTATTGCTTATATACTACCTACGTATATCTATGTACTTAATTTCAAGGAGGTAAGAGTAGGAATACTTTCTAAAGGTTTTGCTCGTGAAATTTGAGTGGTTACTGAGGGTGAAGAGGTTGAATTAATTAAATAAGGTTAACTCAGAATTGCATTTTTTTTAGTAAAATATAGAAAAATGTGGTTACAGAACACTTCATTGGGAAATAAAATCAACTTTCCAGAAGATAGTTTGTGCTTAAGAGAATCAGTCTCCCTTTCTCAATTCAATGGTCAACCAATGTATTACATCAAACCTAAATATATGTCCAACTTTTACAATCATTCCAAATCTGTAACCTCAACTTGACAAACATGCATCGGGTCTCCTCGAGGTTCCATTATTAAGAATACTGGAACTATTGCCTTTGAGAATTAACAACAATCATATACATTTAGAGACCAAATGATAAGGGGTTCGATGATACTAAAAATTTAACAGAAAAGTGAGCTTATGTGGTGGATAATAATTATTAATTAGTGTCAAAAGTCAATCCTCCTGATTAAATTAATAAGGGAAGAGAATATCCTCTTTCTTAAAAGAACAATTAAATATATATATATTTTACAATTTAGTACCAGTCACAAATGACAAAGAGCATCGTATTAATTACCTGTTAAAGATTATTAAATTTGACCCGAAAATAGAATAACATCAATTTGGACCGACTGGCCGTCACCCCCTTAATTTACTTCTTCCTCATTTTAATTTAATTAACGGTACTTATAGTCAAATACTTATTAGCGAAGTCGTCAAGACAGTTAAGATACAGAGAATAATCGCATAAATAAAACGCCGCCGTCCTTGTTAATAAAATCTCTTTAATGAGTAGGGAATTGCCAGAGCAATGTTAGTATACAAACGACTTATCTATTGGTTGTGCCTCTACTTCCAATTCAAGAATTAATGTTAGTTGTGTCGGTCGTGCGAGGTTTAAGCCCAAGCTCAGAATGGCATCTCCGTTTTTTGACGTTGACCTAATTCTTACAGGTATTTATTATATAAACTCATTACCTTATCAGAAAAAAGGTACGACTTCATAACCCTCGTACTCTTTTAATTCCTAGCCACCAAAACCCTCACAAAAAGATTGACTTGAGCATCAGAGGAGCCTTTCGGGAGTCAACCCCCGGCATGTCTTTATTTGTTTTATAGGTATTCTCTAGCCAAAGTTATTCAGATTCATGAATCTAAACAATGGCGTTCAGCTCCAGCAAATTCAGACTGAACCAAATGTAATTCCAGTGATCCTTGGCTGCAGTGAAAAGATATGTAAAAAGAGTTTTTAGGGTACGTTGGATGCTTATAGCATACTTAGATTGATCTCTTTGGCGCTTAGCCAAAGTAATAATTATAAAATAATAGCCATAAATGAGAACCGGTCCAAGGTGTCACCTTAAACTATAAAAGATGTCATTAGCATATGTCGACCGTCACCGAATCCACCAAAATCACGCAACATAGACGCGGTTTCCACGAAAACAAATGCCCCACCACTTTCCTCTAATTAATTCACTTTCTAATTAATCCAATTCCATCCCTATAATTATGCTCGAAACCATTTGCATCAATCATCAATTGCTACGTTCTAACACAAATCAAAGATGGAATCAACTTTTCTATCCTCTTCCAGTACTCTTCCTTTCAGGCCCTTCTCTTCTGGTTCAAGAAGAAGGTTGTGTACCGTGGCTGCCAGAAGAAGAGAGGCACACGATCAACATTATTACAACCGGAGGCTTGTGGACGAGAACATGATTGTTCTAAGGAAAAGAATTCATGAGATGAAGGTGGTGGAGAGGAACTATGAGCCTCCTGAGGATTGGATGGAGTGGGAGAAGCAATATTTCGCTGGCTACGACTCGTTGATATGCGAAATGGTAGGTTTGCTGCAGTCCCAGTTGATGAACACAAGACCTAGCCTGGCTCTGGGGATCATTGGTTTGATCATCTTCAGTGTGCCTTTGTCCATGGCCACAGTCCTCTTCCATTTCTTGGAGATCACTAGGATGATCTTGGAACCATTTAGCTAGTTCAATAGATATAGATATAGATGCATGAAGTAATGAAGTCTATGATTCAATGTCTTTTATGTGTTTTTATTTTTACATTTTATTAGAGTTCTTACGTTGGATTTGTCTTTACTGACAAGTTATAGTGAGCTTGAAATTTCCAGAATTCGGAGGGAAAGCCATCCCAACTTCTTACGTATGCCAGAATTTGAGGACTAATTTTCCAAACAGAAGGCGGTATTCGCAGATTATAGCCTAAGTTTATTTATAATAGATTTAGGGTATTTTAGTAATTTAATTGAAATTAAATTTTAATTTTAGTTAAACTTTAATTAGAATTATAATTAAATGTCAATTATGCTCAAATAAGATCCAATATTTCATATCGATCCGTATATATTAATTATCTCATATTAATCCGTATATATTAAATATCTCATATTTAATTATAAAGTTTCTTATACTTTATAATCAAGTATAACTTAATTAAAAGACCTAGAAACTTTATAATCAAGTATAACTTAATTAAAAGACCTTTTCTCTCTTCAACCTATTTTTTGTATGTGATCCATTAAGTTCTCAAATATGTTGACAGTGGATTTATATTATAATCATAAATCATATCTAAGGTTGGATAACTTAACTCATTTAATTTATCTTTAATTCTTTTTATAAACAATTTATGTCCGATGATTAACATTGACAGCTAGTAATACATCATGACCATTCGAATATTTAAGAATGTTAAAGTAGTTTTAACTAACCTTTTCGTGCATAATTTTTTGTATAATTTAAATTATCATCATATAATGTACCGATTAAATATAGAACATGGAATTAATATTTACTCTATTCGATTCCACTTATGTTAGTTCTCCGCCGTTAGTAATTGATTCAATTAATGACATTGAAAACTATTTTTAAAGTGTCATTTCACCTTAGCCAAGGATTATCCGAATCAATACTAGTCGAGAACAATAAAACATTTTCCCTAATTACTTTAGGGTGATGAATCATGTATTGATCACTAAACCACTTTCATATAGTTTATCATATATCCAATAACTACCTACTAAGTTATCCTTGACTAAATTATGTTATAAGTAGTATCGAAGCATAAAAATCTCTATATGAAATAACTTTGAAAATCTCAAGTCGATCACTTATACAAGCATCACAGTGAGAATTTTAATAGACATAACAAGTAATGTTTTAAATGGATTTCTCATATGTGGTCAGTTCAGTGAACTTGTTATCTACTAAGTACCCGTTCATTTATTTAAATATCTACATAATTTAGTCTATAAGATAGACTACTCTCTTTACAAGGAAGAAATATAGCATCTGCTAGTATTCTTACACTCTATTAATATCTAGTCTTAATAGAATAATCACTAAAATTAATTTAGGATACACAACTGCAGTATGAATATCTTAATTATGATATCATCATACTTTCATTTGTAACGTATATTTATCTCATGAACTTTGTTATATACATCTAAATATGTATATGATAAAGAATGCCTTAAATTATTTTTGTCACTAAACTACAACCAACCGATTGGCTAAAGGGTATAAATCAATATATGCTGGAAAATAAGATAAAGCATCTTACCACTGACTTTTTTGTAAAAAGATAAAAGAACATATGGGGTAATATACAAACTTTTAGTTGTTATATAGCTAATAAATGGATAGAAGACGAAGTCAAAGTAAATATAGCAATGATAGAAGACTTTATTGGAAGAGCTATTGATGTACCAATTTGGAGTCTTTATGGATAGATATTCCCATCCGAAGATTAATATGAAATAGTTTCATTATTACAATTCAACCAAAAAGATGAATATTGGTAGGTATAATAAGTCATTTAATATTAAATATTAAATACTTATATATTAGTATTGAAACTTTTGATCTTTAGTTAATTTTTAAATATAATTTATTAGTGAAAAAAAATTATTTTCACTGATGACATGGCAAAAAAAGATTTGGATATTTAATTTCTTATTTAGTTTACATATCATTAGTTTATCTTTTATGAAAGAAACGTTAACAAATTACATTTTAAAAGAATTTAGAACTCAATTTAAAAATTAAAATTTTGAGTGAAATTTTTCAAAAAAAAAGTTCGCTTGATAATAATTAATCCATATTGATATTTGCTAATCACTTAGTCAAGGCTAGACATAAAATAAGAAAAAAGCTAAGCCCAAAGAACAATAGATAAATGGGCCTTTAAAGAGTTAATAATATTGATGGTAAAAGGATTATTTCCGATCCAAAGATTTTTATGAAAATATAACTTAGTTCTTAATGTTTCATAAAGTTAAAAAAATAATTTCAACATTATAAAAATCGTTTTATTTGATCTCCAAGTTAACATACTCCTAAACTTCCATATATATTTAATTCAAAAATATAGCCTAATTTAATATTATAAATGAGTATCTCATTACCACGTGAACATCTCAATTAGTAATGTTGGCCTTTTTAATTCGATAATCTCCTTTTATAGAAAAGGCGCAAACCTTATGCTTTGCTCCACCAATGTTTAGGTATGGATTCAATTGGACAACAATAATATTTAATCATAGTACATATCATCATTTTAAATGAAATTGCATAATGATGGTGGGAGGCCTGTTAATGTTTTTTATAAGAGCTATAATCTATAATTTATCTTTGTTTTAAACAAAAAATATAAGAGTAATAAGGTTTTTATTAAAAAAAGATCAAGTTATTTAGAATTATTCTTAGTTCCTATACAAAATCATTATGTTTTAATGAAAATAAAAATACAGCAAAAAATATTTGTCATTGACTATTCAGTAAATACAAAAACGCAAATATATGTATAAGCGAAAATGTCTATAATTAAGCTATTCTACTTATGTAATTCAACTATTCAAATATGGACAATTACAATAATTAATCCATGAATCTTGGAATATGATTGACTTTACTAATATCCCCCTCAGGTTGGAAAGTGAATATTAAGAACTCTTAACTTGCTTTTCATTATAAAAAGGTTTCTTTCCCTAATGGTTTAGTTAACAAATCGATAAGTTGTTTAGCTAAAGGGATATACTCAATTATAATTGAACCATCTTGAACTTTGTCATGAATAAAATGAAGTTATAAATGACTTACCAGTTTTACATATAAGTTGAAAATGACTTACCACTTTTACATGTAAACAATGAATAATTTGCTTTGTACTTAATAAATCCAACATTTTGAATAGGTGTAGAGAATTTAGAAAACCATTAGTGAGAAGCATGTTTTAATTCATATAAGGACTTGATAAGGAGACAAATAAGAATCTCCCCATATTTTTGAAAATCAAGAGGAAGGGATATATAATTTCTTCAGAGAGATCAATATGAAGAAACACATTTTGAAAATCAAGTTGATGAATATACCAATTTTTTAAGCAGCTACCATATCTAATAAGCTCATACGATAAATATTTTAGTATGAGTGAAATTTTCGTGATAATTGATACCTCCGAGTTATGTATAACCTTTAAGCGTGCTTTATAGCATTTAAGAGAACCATCTAATATGCATTTGATTTTGTATACCCAACAATAACCAATATCTTACTTTCCAAGCAGAACAAATGTGAGAGACTAATGCAATCAGTTGATTGTCAAACAGGGCCTAAGTATTGATGGCTTCTAAAACAACTAACACAAATTGAATTGACTCTTGTTAATGAGGTCGAGAGGAAACTTCATCATAACAAGTAAGTTTAACATCATTAGTAATAACAACAATAAAAGAACTATGTTCTGGTGAGTAATAATAATAAGAGAAAAAATTGCAAAGAGAGTATCACACAACTTTATATGGAAAAGATGATGATGGTGACAACGATTTAGGAGATGTCATTTGATTGCAAATAAGTCACGCAAAGATAAAGGAGGAGCATAAAGTCGTTGACAATGATGCAATGGAACCACTAGTATTGAGGTAGCGAAAGTGGCAAGAATAGGTTCCACAATTGTTGACTGAACAGATGAAAGAATTGTCAAAGTAATAAAGTCTAGGATAATAATTGGTGTGGCAAAATCAGTGTTAAGTGGGGAAGGTGTAATGGATTTATAAGGAAAGGTATCCTTAAAGGAAACAACTTCACAATTAGTGAAAACTTGATGAGTTTCAACATTATAATTTGGAAGCTTCTAGCTAACAAGATATTTGAGGGAAACATAATGTCTAACACGAGGAGAAACTTATGAAAAAACATGAACATTAGTAGCACACATAATACATCTAAAAACTCTAAGGTGAGAATAAGAAGGAATTTTTCCATAAAGTTGCTCAAAAAGAGTTTAGTAACAAAATATAAGTGTTAGTAATCTATTAATTATATGGATAATAGCATAGACACATTTAGCCTAAAAGTGTAAAGAAAGGTGAGCTTGAAAACAAAGAGCTCTTGTTGACTCAAAGATATGTCTATGTTTACATTTGAAAACCCCATTTTGTTAAGGGTGTAAGTGGAAGAATGTTAGTAAGTGGTGTCTTGTTATTTTAAAAAAATATTACATAAAAAAATTTCCCATTTATTGTGCATTATGGAATTGGTTCATTGAAAAAAGAAAAAATTGGTAAGTAGATGTCGAGTTTCACTTGTATGATGCATAAAAAATAAAGTAAAATGAGAAGAGTCATCTATAATAGTTTTTAAAAAATCATTTATCACTAGAAAGAGAATGAATTTCGTATGGTCCATAAGTATCACAATGGATTAATTCACAATGGATTAATTCAAAAGGTTTAGTAGAAGAAATTAAACTAATAGAAAAATGAAATCTTTTATGTTTTATAAGAGCGCATATATAACAAGTATTATTTGAATTTAAAGAAAATATAATAAAGTTTTGTTTATAAAACCTAATCAAGAAGAGGTTAATATCTTAGACGTCGATGCCATGTGGCTGTAGAAGTGTTTTAGGGAGAGGACAGTTTGATGGTACAGGTTACTACTGATTGAATAGGATGGTGTGGCTTATTTGTTAACATTGCAGCCAATCAATAAAGTCCATCTCATTGTTTTCTAAAACCAACTGTCATACCCATCATCAACTCCTATAAAATACACCAACAAAGAATGTCATTGAAAATTTTAAATCTTTGGTGAACTGACTCACAAACATCAAATTTACTTTGCAAGATGGTACTCTAATCATATTATTTAAATAGGTAATTAGAATTAAATGTAAATTTCTAGTAGAGATAATTACAGCTTGGTCTCCATTCAGCATAACGACTAGTGGTAAAGAAATGTTCTCTTTGCTATTGATAAGCCAAGCTAAAAAGGGAGTAAGGTGGTCTATTACATTACTATCAATTATTAGTTCATGTGGTGATAAACCTGAAGAAGTATTAGTGTTGTTTGCTTTAGGAATAACTAATGGAGATGGCCTATTGCACTGTACAATAGATAATAATTGTTGCATCATTAATTCATTCAACTCATTCATAATAGATTGAATATGTTACATCATCAAAGCCTCTCTAACATTACCAATTAAAGATTGATTATTATCGTTTTTTCTTGGAATGAGTGCTCCTAACCGAGGCATGCTTGGCATGTCTAGGTAGATATCCATTCAATTTATATTATATCTCTCTTATATAGTGGTCCCTATCATAGTAAGAATAATGTATTGGCTTATGATTAGATTAATTAAGACCAAAAGAAGAACTATATTTGTGTCGAATAAAAGGCTTACTGTTTCATCTTTTTGAACATCCATGACTGAAGCTTATATTATCTAATTGATTATTTGACCATGAATGGCACTATAAGACTCATTCAAGCCTATAAGAAATTGCATTAAGTTGTGTCATCTATTGTTTACTCCATAAGTGCAAACAACAACATTATAAGAGCCTAACTCATCTTGTAATCTTTTTAACTTCATGTAAGCCAAATAAGCGATATCTATCTTAATATCAAAATTTTATGCTCATTTATTTGAGAAAAATAATGTCAAAGATCCTCTTAAACCTTATGAGCAATGTTATAGAAGATAACATTATTTGCAATGTTGGGCAACATAGAATTAAAAAGATAAGAAAATACCATATTGTTGCATTTTTCTATATTGCATAGTTTTCTGGTTTGGTTGTAGTAGATGGTGCCTTCAGAGTTCCATCAATGAGTTAAGGAGATAACCATGGCTTTACCCTAAGTTGAATAGTTGTCTCTATCAAAAGGTTTAGAAACAAAGTCCATTCCAAGATGATCCAAATGGTAAATAGAATAAAGATCATTAGAATTTGATTTATTTCCATTATTAGCCATGACAATGAGAGTTGTTATGTGATTTTGACTACAAGTGCATAGTGTAGCTATAGCTAGCACTACAAAGTACGGGTTGATCCCACAAGACGTAGAATTAATAATCTTACCATCTTTATATTATCTAGTCTAACAAATTATGGTGATAAAACTTTAAAATTCAAACAACAAACTGAAATAAAGAAACATAATTGACTAATTAGAAGAAAGATTAAACTCAGAAATATTCAAAGGAAACACTGTTACTGGGGCTTTGAAACTCCTAAGACTTCTAATGTAATCATGATTGTACTACTCAATTTAATCTATAGTTTATTGGACTCTAAAAATTCCTCAATTATGGTAGTATCTTTCTCAAGACTATTAGTACCTAACTCTCGGTTGATTAACTGAAATCTCTTTGTGGTTAAAACCCCAAGATTGCATTAATCGATTTGTGAATGTACTATTAGGTTTGACTCTAATCTAGAGGATTTGTGTTGACCTATATCTAGGTTTACATGCAACTCCTTTTGATTATGGTAGATCTATCTATATAAAAGGATTTTTCAATCTCAATTGTGAAATCAAATATGAAACAATATGCAAGCCGTATTAATTTAAGAATAATTAAGAAAACATAATTAAATCTCAATAAAACTCTACAAGGTTTATCACAGGGTTCATCTAATCAAAGTGCCAACAAAAGTTCAGTTCATAATCATAATGTAACAGCCCAGACCACCCGCCAACAGGTATTGTCCGCTTTGGGCTCCGAACCCTCATGGTTTTGCTCTTCCCACCTTAGGAAGACGCGTTTATGGGGGAAAGATATCCATACCCTTATAAGGCATACTTTGTTCTCCTCTCCAACCGATGTAGGATCTTATAATATTCACCCCCTTAGGGCCCAGCCCTCTTTAGGGCACAGCATCCTACGCTGGTACATTGGGTCGGGAACCATCTTTGATACCACTTGTAACAACCCAGACTACCCGCCCACAGATATTGTCCGCTTTGGGCTCCAAACTCCTCACAGTTTTGCTCTTCCCACCCTTAAGAAGACGCGTCTATTGGGAAGAGGTATATATACCCTTATAAGAAGTACTTTGTTCTCCTCTCCAATCGATGTGGGATCTTACACATACCATCAAAACTTAAGTAAAAAAATAGAAAACTAAAAGAACCATAATGAGATACCTTCTAATCTTCACAAAATCCACTTTAAATTGATGGAAATTCACTCCATATATGTTCCTTTGCTTCATTCTTTCTATTATCCTATGTCATCAATTTGTATTTCCTTAAGCCTAACTTGAACTTCCTATGAACTCCTCCTTTTTTTCTCTTTTTTTTTATCATTTATAACTTGAAATTAAGATTTCTGAAGTTGATACGACCACCCACATGGTTATATGCATGACTATGTCCCTCAATCTTGCTTCAATTTTTTGAAAAACGATTTTAGAGAGCTACATAGGCACTTACATAAATACTTTCATAAGAATATCCTTCATTAGCAACGGTCTTTTCAAAATAACTCTAATTCTTTCATTTTTTGTCTCGATTCTGCCTTAATTCTTTTTCTTTTTATCCATGAAGGCAAATAAGACCTAAAAACACATTAGAAACAAGATAAGTACTAAAAATAATAAGAGACTCTCATATAAACAAGCAAAATGGATTAAATATATTAGAAATATAGTCTATTTAGCATTTATCAAGAGCCATCACAAATATTTTTCAAGAAACGAGTCATTAAATATAAGGTAGAAAAAGGGTGAGAAAAATTATCATTTTTTACAAAAAAAGATGGAGAAAAATAATATACTACTGACTATTCAGTGAATACAAATATATGCACACACATACACATATGTATACATATATATAGACACACACACACACACACATATGTACACGTGTATATAGACACAGACGCAAACAAATACACGCACGCACGCATATGCGCGCGCATGGGAACCATGACGGGCGCACGCGCACACACACAGAGACAAACACACATATAAGACACACACACACACATGTAAGAAAAAATGTCTATAATTAAGATATTCTACTCCTATATTTCAACTATTCTAATATAAAAAATTATAATTTTTATTCCTATGGCAATAAGTTTATGTATTTGCATATATTTCATTAATATAGACATAAAGATGATATGTGTTATATAAAAAGATAAGGCTCATAACTCGTTGCTTAAATTTTGGGTTGAGATATGATATCATTAGTTGTATATGAGCTCACATTATCCTAGTTCAATTTTTCTTCAAGCCCCATTATAGCTCATCATTGATATTAAAGATAAATTGGCAAAGTCTGATCAATAGCAATTCGTGAATTTAAGTCAGATGAATAATGATTTATGGAATAACTAAAATGACTTCACATTAGCTATGAATTAAGAGGGAACTAGCTTGATGGGGATGAATTCACTTATAAGGAGGATATGTTGAAATTTTAGAAGTGGAGTTATCCTACATCGAGAAGTGACATAAGAATGAAGTAAGTTATTTACAAATATATGACTCAATAATCTATTACCTTGAGATTTTGGAATGAGATACAATATTTTAGTTATAACATTCCATTTGATATATTCCTACTTTAAATCATACCAAAAAGAAAAGAAGGGTTACTATCAAACTCATTTATAGTATTATAATGTATTTTTAAATGGAAACTAGATGAAAGTTTAGAGTTCTAAATTGAGTTGGAATAAAGCAATGTTTATAACATTAAATTCTATTGACACTACATAACATTAAAATTTAAGTTAAATTTTCATAAAAATCTTTGAATTAAAGATACTTTTTTTTGTAACATTAATCTAAACCTTTCTAATCAATAAAATATGTGACAGGAATATACACTTTTATATTAATAATAAGCCTCATTAGTAATCCAAATTAAAGTTTTATTATCTCTTTACTAATAATCATATCCTTGCTCTTCTACTCTAAAACTGCTTTACTTTCCTCTCATTATATCATTCATTATATATTATTTTCCTTCCTTTTCTCTCACTTTCTTTCTTTTCTTTTTCCTTCTCACCACGCCTAATCAAACCCACCTTGAGATTAATGTTATCTGTTTCATCTCAATAATTCGTCTCTTTTTAGCTTAATAGTTTCTTTGGAACAATAACATTAATCTCAAGGTGACAAGAAAAAGAGACGAATTATTGAGATGAAACAGATAACAGATTAAAGTGTCAGGAGGGGAATAGTGTCAATATATATATATATAATTCTCAATCTGTTAGGAGGGGAATAGTGTCAATATATATATATATAATTCTCAATGTCAATATATATATATATAATTCTCAATCTGTTAGGAGGGGAATAGTGTCAATATATATATATATAATTCTCAACTCCTGAATAGTGTCAATATATAATTCTCAAGATTGAGAATTATATATATATATATTGACACTATTGACTATTCCCCTCCTGACATGCAACGACCCTAAGCTACAAGCTAAGACGGAGCGGAAGTACTATAAAGCCTAATAAAGCAATACAATACAATCCACTTGCACATTGTACATGTATTTAGGACGTCTGTACTTTTGAACTTTGTACCCACGAACTCATTAGTGCAAATCCAAGTTTGGACTATTGTGCACGGAAACGGTAAAACAATTACTCATAGAAGATTCGTTTCTTTTATTTATATTTTTGTGAGAAAAAGTGGATCAGTATTTTCCATTTTGGGAGAGAGCATGGATAGGTCTCAACCGAAGTCCGTGAAGATTAACGATGCTTTCCCATTTTCTCGTCCATTAAAGAAGGGGCTTACCTTTTCATTCACGGGCAAAAGTTTCTGAGGAATCTCGTGGATTGGTTTTTTTTTCCCTATCTTCGTCCGAAAGTTCTATTAACTTGTTGGTCGTTGTTTGGCCTCCCGTTCTCGTATTTGCCTCTATATTCTCTGATCTGTACGCGTCATCTGTTTCTTTTCTGATTTGGGTCTTCTATTTTGTTGTTAAAGTTTCATCCTTTAGTGTTGAAAATGCTATGTTTGAATACCGTTAGATGATACGTTTGATTTGGATGTTCGTGAATCCCTTCTTGCTTCCGATTGATGTTAGTCTTTTAGTGGAAGTGACATGAGAAAGTCGTCCTTATATTCTTGATTTTTTAATGTTGAGAGTCTGACTCACCGTTGGTTGCTTTTGTTACTTTGTTAGTGGTATATTATAGTTTCTATAGTTTATTGCAATGCCTTCTCGTGGATTATGATTATTGGTGATTATCAAGAGATATGAATTCCATGTTTTTACTTTTTGGTAGGCTTTGATCCCTGACATAGTATTCGTATTTTGTGAATAGTTTCCTGCTTTCTTGATCTGAAATATTTCGGTTTTGGAATTAACTGCAATGCATTTACTGTTTATTGCAGAAAGTAAAGAGTTTGTATTCTTGGTTTTCAAGGACTTCGCAAAATATGTCTCGTTTTTCACCTGAAATATATGGAAGCCCTATCAGGTCTGGAGCTGAAAATCTGGTAACTGGTATAGTGCCTTTGTTGAAACTCCTCTCCCTAACGGTTATAGGATTGATTCTTGCACACCCCAGTAAACAAATCGTACCCAGAGCAACGTTTAAACTCCTAAGCAAGCTAATTTTTGCCTTATTCTTACCGTGCCTGATCTTCACTGAGCTTGGTGAATCTATTTCCCTTGAGAACATTGATAATTGGTGGTTTATCCCAGTTAACGTGCTTATCAGTACGATCATTGGTTTCTTTCTAGGAGTCTTAGTGGTAGCTATATGTCGCCCACCTCCTCAATTCAACAGATTCACCATTATCATGACTGCCTTTGGCAACACTGGAAACCTTCCTCTAGCCATTGTGACATCAGTGTGTCATCCTAAAGAAAATCCATTTGGACCCCATTGCCACTCAAGAGGAGTGGCCTATGTGTCTTTTGCTCAATGGGTGGCTGTGATTCTTGTTTATACTCTTGTTTATCACATGATGGAAGCTCCGCTGCAGTATTATGAAGTTGTTGAGGAAGGTGCTGTAATTGGAGAACAGACGCCTGCTCAAGATGTAAGTAGGCCTCTTCTTATAGATGCTGAGTGGCCAGGAATTGAGGATAAAGAAACAGAACATTGCAAAACACCTTTTATAGCAAAGATCTTCAACAGCCTTTCAACATTTTCATCTTCGACTGTACCAGACCTTGAAGTTTCTGGAGAAGGCAATTCAAGCAGTCCTAGGGCCATTAGATGTTTGGCTGAGCCAGTAGTTGTTAGGAGGATCAGAATTGTTGCTGAACAAACTCCCATTCAACATATACTTCAACCTCCGACAATTGCTTCTCTATTAGCTATCATCATCGGCTTAGTACCTCAGCTAAAAGCTTTTTTCTTTGGTTATGATGCTCCACTTTCTTTCATCACTGACAGTCTAGAGATTTTGGGTGGTGCTATGGTGCCTTCTGTCATGCTTATTCTTGGGGGAATGCTTGCCGAGGGGCCAAACGAGTCTACTCTTGGTCTTAGAACCACTATTGGCATAATTGTTGCTAGGCTTCTGGTGCTTCCTCTGTTTGGAATTGGTGTTGTAGCATTAGGTAGTAAACTAAGTTTGCTTGCTGCTAATGATGCTATGTACCGTTTCGTGCTCTTGTTGCAGTACACATCACCAAGTGCCATTTTGCTGGGAGCAATCGCCAGCCTGAGAGGTTATGCAGTTAAAGAGGCTTCTGCTCTTCTATTCTGGCAGCACGTGTTTGCCCTCTTCTCTCTTTCCTTGTATATTATAATCTACTTCAAGTTGCTCTCTTATGTTTGATGATTTCTCTGGTGTCTTTTGGATGGTTTTCCACAAAGCCTGCTGGCATCTAGATGCCACCAGATTGTAGTTTTTAATCTGTCCACTGGATTATAAGGTGGTATTCAATAACGGATGTGTTTAGTTGTTAGCAAGTCTGGCCAATTTGGTGAAAGATGAATTTGGGAAGGTTTTGTTTGATGCTTACCAGCTTTAGGTACTTCTTAGCACCTTATTCGGTGATTGAACAACTATGTAGAGCTTCTGTAATGAGTTCTTATGCATCCTTTTTGAGAAGTTGCTATGGCATATATGATACTTTAAAAAAGTTCTGACCCCTTCCTTCCAAAATAAGTAATTAAAATTAAGAGATCTCATGCTGCTCCACTGGGAAAATGCATGATCTGCCGGTTGTCTTTAGATTGTGATTTAAGTGGAGGTTAGCAACTTACATCAATCTGTTATATTGATTCACAAAATAAAACATTTACCCGATATTGGTGGCAGATCCGAAACGTGGAAACTAGAATGTAAGGAGATGGCCAGCTCAAGAATACCTTATACCTCAGGCGCAGTTTCTACAAAACAGTTTCGAAGGCAACGGCTTATGTCGTGTTATGTGTACCTTTCAAGGGACTTCTCATACTGGCATTAGCATTCCGTAATTGGGCTACTGTTCCTCGTGAAGCAGTCTAGTGCATTGGGCTTTTGAAAATGTTATTACCGAACCCTTTAGTTAGATAGTTAATGTGGTCCCGAGTCTGGAGAAAACTTTTTTCTAGGAATAGTGAGTTCCATACAGATTGAGCTCTTTAGTTTAACAGCAGGAAAAAAAAAAAAAGAAGTTATATGACTTTATTACAGCGTTCGATTTTGTAATTTTCTGGTGTAAAGAAAATGCAAGAGGAAAGGGCATCTGATGACAAATCTCAAATGCTTAGACCGTAGACGTGGGCCTACTTTTGATATTTTTATTCCCCGAGAAAAAAAGGATAGGGGTGTCTTGTCCTCCAATTTCGTACCTTTTCATGGTCGAGGATTAGAATGGTCTATTCAACTGTCAATCTGGTCAAAAGGCGTTCTACACATTTGTAATGTGAGTTGTGAGCAAAATCGAAGTCATTATCTTCCGAGTTTGGTAGGTCAAAATTATGGTTTTGAAACTTGGACCGGATCGGTCAATTTGATCAGTTATTGGTAGGCTATTCAGTCCGAGTAATTCCTAAAAACTAGTTTATAATTGAACCAGTTCGAACCGGTAAGAATCAGTCAATTGACCGGTTAAACCGGTATTGATCAAACCGGTTAACCACCGGTTCAGTGAATATAAAGGGACAATTTTATACCCTCATTCGGTCATTCTTATTTCCTCCGTTCGTTGTCTTCGTTTCCACGCAGTCCCTTGCTTATTCTTTTTTTCCAAGTCTTTGTTAAGCTTTCCCCTTCGGCTCTTTCTTATTTATTTCCTCCTGAGTATTTATCCCTGCCTTTTTCTCTTTTCCAAGTCTTTGTTAAGCTTTTCCTTTCGTCTCTTCCATCATAAATTTTCAGCCATGCTTTTAATGCATCTACAGTAAAACCTTTATAAATGAATATTGTTAGGACCAGAAAAATTATTATCTTATACGGAGTTATTAATTTATCGATAAATGAATATTTATTAATTTATAGAATAATTTTTATTTTGTACATTATATTTGTCTAATTAAACAATTAATTTTTTCCATCACTAAGAAAAGAAAATAAATAAACAATTAATTAATGATGGTGCAATGTATCTAAGTTTATTAATCTTGTCAAAAATAAGTTTATAAATCTTAGGTTAGCGTGATTCAAAATAGAGTGCATGTAGGTGCATTCGAATATGAAGTGTTGTGAATTGTTTCAAGT
>JANKOD010000191.1:8638657-8654954 GCA_026284645.1 Erythroxylum acuminatum
AGTTTTTGCCACGTTAAATAATTATTGTGTTTTGTGATTGGTTTTGATTTTTGCATTATTGGGGCAGCTTGTGATCATTTGGTTTGCTGCCAAGTTTTGCTCATTATTATTCCTAATAGATTCATTCAAGTGGGGAAAGATTTATTGATTGATCGCTGCTTTCCCAACATATTTATCATACCGACTTTGTCATTTGCATCAAAATATGCATAAACTAAAATGGTTACTAATTAATTATAAGACATAATTAAAGCAACAAATTAATAGTAGCGCATTGAAGTTGACATAGTGGAGGAAATACAAATTAATAGTAGCGCATACAAAGGAGAAAACCAACCTGATGAGAGGGGAAACACAGAGTGGAGGAAATACAAAGCAGAGGAAACACAGAGTCTCTGGTAAAAACACAGACCAAAGAGAAGAGACGCTCCAGTTTCTTTACGTAAGTGACGTTCCGTCACTTTAAAATCAGCTTACCGAAAAAGCTATAATTTGGAGCTTTTTTGAAAAGCTTCAAATTATAGCTTTTGAAAAAGCTGTATTTGGGCTTTTAAAAAAGCAGTTTCTACTGAAAAAGTGCTTTTAAAATGTACTGCCAAATATCTATTTTTTCTTCAAAACAGCTTTTGCGGTAGTCAAAAGCACTTTTGGACCCTCCAAAAGCTGATCCAAACAGGCACTAAATCAATTCCCAATTGGGATTCTTGGGGTAATTTTGTTCTTTTATAGGATTGAGCTAGCTATGGCTTCCACAAACATGAACACGAAAGAGGATTCTTTTGTTATGTTTGTGTATTTTGTTGTTTCGTGAATGCTACTTTGGGATTTAGTTGTGGGAATATGTTCTATCTTCTCCTGAAATTCAGGAGCATGGAGTGTTCATGCTTTCGACTGTCTAACGTTGAACCTAAGTCACCAACCTAGTATTGTTCCTTAGCATTCAAATGTAGTTAGTCTACAACACTAATTGATAGTCTTGATTACAACCATATCACCCTTGTGGTTTAGAAATTTCTCATATACACTCTCGTGTTTTGTATATCTCTCTTGTGTGGTTTTGAAATTCAATTAATGAGGTTTTTTTTTTCTAGTTTTATATTAGAAATCTCAACTAAACAATGTTTTTAATTAAAAAACATAAACCAAAATCAAAGAACAAAAATTAAAAATCATAACAGAAAACATAAATAAAACCAAATGCTCCCAAGATTTCGTTAGGCTAAATCATATTTGTTTTGATTTTTTGGTTCAACTTTTATTTGAATATATCTTTTATCCTCTGATTATTGCATTTAATTTAACTTAAACCTGTTTGTTTTAATTTTTAAAGCTTTAATGTTATTAGTAAATAATATTAATAAATATTATATAAAAGATTAAAATAAATTTTTTTAAAGTTTATTTATAAAAATCAAATCACATTTAAATTTCTTTAATGTGTAATTATTATTGGTGTTAAAAAGTGGTCATCTTTTCTCTCTCGCCTAAAGTCATCGCCGATTTCTTTCTTTTCCACGTCTAACAGTGGTGATATCGCCACTAAGCTTATATTATAGTCATCCATCCATCAACAAAGTCCTCACCAATGGCAAATTCTTACTGTTGGTGGAAGTTCCATCAATGACATTGGGCGCTGTTGAATGTTTCGCAAATCTCTCTCTAAACATTGACAGTCTACCTCCTCCATCGTTACCCATTCATGCCGGCGTTTATCCCCTCTCCTTGATTCTCCAACTGCAGCTCTTCTCGCCTTTATTCTTCTCGTTTTTATTGCAGCTTGTTCTCGTGAACCTTTTTACTTGTGTTAGAAGTTTGCAAGGAGAGATTTGAAGGATAAGCTCCAACCTAGGAGACCAATCTTAGAGTTCCACTATCTCCAGCATTTTTTGTTGTTTTTTAGAAACTAGCTACTATTTGAGAAAGGGAAAGGGTCCCTCCCTTCCATTGTCGTTTCTTTAGGTTTCAAAAATATTTATGTTGGATTTGAATCTTATTACACGCATTGCATTTACTGACTTCTAATATTGTAAGATTTGAAGTATTTCCTATTTGCATAAGAAGTAAAAAGAGGAGCTTTTGATCTTACATTTCAAACGGCTGATTTGGAGTGAGTCCTAAAAAAAAGAAATTTATGGAGAATGGTGCTAAATAAGACAAAAATATACAGAGTTGGTGTATGGCATCTTAAACAAATAATATCAATTTGGTTATTTCCCTTCTCTGATTAATTAATATCCCATGATTTTTTCTTCTTTAGTAAATGTACTTGTGTGATTAGTTTCAAATTGTGTTTATTCATGGTTGATTTGTTGCTCTTTGGGTGTTGGGATTTCAGTTTTTAGTCTTCATCGATCTATTAAAAGTTTTAATTTTTCATATAGTTTTCAACATTGTGTTTGTTATTTTTAATTGTTCAATACTGTGTTTTAGTATTCTGTAGATACCTAGGTACTATCATTGGTTCAATTTTTGGACCATTTAATTTAGATTTATGTACAGTCATGTATACTTGTGATTCTCACATCCGTTTATTACGATGCCCATTTTGAGATTCAATATCAATCTTTGTTCCCTTTCTTGAGTAACATTAGAGTCATTTAGGGACTTGTTAATCTTGTCTTCTATGGCTTGTGTTAGACATTAAGGTAGGAGTGGTAATTTGACTTCTGATGATAGAACGAGGGCTAGTCCATCGATAAGTTTTGGATTTAAAAGAAGAAAATATGTTGACAAATTATAGATAGGTTCTTTGAACATCGGGACCGCTACAAGAAAGTCTTTAGAATTAGTGGAGATTTTAGACAAATATAATATTCATATAGTGTGTGTCCAAGAGACAAGGTGGACGGGGGCTAAAGTGAAAGAGATTAATATGTTTAAACTTTGGTATTCAGGTGTTAGAGATAATATAATTAGATATGTATCTTTATTATCAAGGAACTCAAACATCATGTTATGGAGTTAAAAAGGACTAATGACAGGATTATGTCCTTAAAGATTGTGATGAAGGGTTTTTTTTTTCAATGTGGTGTGTGCTTATGCACCTCAAGTAGGGTGAGACGAACAACTTAAGCGCCAATTTCGAGAAGAGCTAAATAAGTTGATTTAGTAGATTCCCCCTGATGAGGAGTTATTTTAGGAGGAGGCTTTAATGGTCATACATGGGCAACTTGTGATGGTTATTCATGGACACATGGGGGTTTTAGGTACAGTGATAGGAATGATAACGGGTCTACTTTGTTAGATCTCGCGGTAGCATTTGAGATGTTGATATCCAACTCTTTGTTAAGAAACACAAGGAGCACCTGGCGACTTTTAAGAATAAAACCATAAAACTCAAATTGATTACTTCCTCATAAGATGGGATAATTGACCCAGGTGCAAGGATTACTAGGTGGTACGTAATGCTTACTTATCAACTCAACATAGATTGTTGGTTTTTAATCTTATTATTAAGGGAAGAGAAGCCTTAAGAGGTGTACTAGAGTCAGACGGAGGAATATGAAAGGGGATACGGTGAAACAATTTAAGGATAGATTAATATATAGAGAAGAATAGAAATTAGAAAGAGATGCTAACTAGATATGAGATAGAGTAGCAACTATTTTAAGGAATACATCTATAGAGACCTTGGGTGTTTCTAAAGGACCTAAGGGTAATAAGAGAACGTCTTGGTGGTGGAATGAAGATGTACAAGAAAATGTTAATAGAGCTTTACAGGCATCCTTCTTGATCTTAATCTTTTCTTGTATATCTTAACCTTTTCATTCCATGACAAAGGTAGAAAGAGTAGTTAATAGAAAAAAATTATAAACTAGTAAAGAAATAGGCAAAGAAGATAATTTCAGAAGCTAAAAGTAGAGCTTACGAGAAATTATACTAAAGATTGGACACTAAAGATGAAGAAAAAGATATTTTTAAGTTAGCGAGGGCTAGGGAATAAAAAGCGAGAGACTTAGATCAAGTTTGTTATATAAAAGATAAAGAAAAACAGGTGCTTATAGCTGAAAATAACAACAAGAGACGACGACATAGGTACTTTTATAGCACATTTAGTGAAGGTGTAGAGGACAACATCTTTAGGTGATTCCCGTCTAAGAGGTATTGTAACTTTACTTGTTGACAATATATTACAAGGAAAGAAATTAAAAAAGTGTTGAGGGAGATGAAGAGAGGAAGGGCAATAGGCTTGATGAGATATCCATAGAGGTATGGAAGAGCTTTGAGAAAAAGGGTCTTACTTGACTAGCCAAACTTTTTAATGTGATCCTTAAGTCTGTCAAAATATCAAATGAGTGGAGATTTAAAATGTTAATTCCTTTATACAAGAACAAGGGGTTCATTTAAGTTGTAATAACTATAGAGGTATCAAAATATTTAGTCACATCATGAAGTTATGAGAGAAGGTGATTGAGAAGAGAGTGAGAAAGGATGCTTGTATTTCGAAAAACCAATTTGGCTTGACGACAGAAAGGTTCACGACAGAAGCTTTACATCTCCTTAGAAGATTAATAAAATATTACAGGAAAAGACAACATAACTTACACATGGTTTTTATTGATTTAGAAAAGGTATATGACATGGTACCTAGGGAAATCATATGGAGGTGTATAGAAGTTAATAGAGTTCCTATGACTTATATACGAGTTATTAAGGATATGTATAAATATGTAAAAAACCATAGTAAGTACAATGGGAGGAGATACAAGGCATTTTTCTGTTGATATTGGGATACACTAAGACTCCTCCTTTGTTTGTAGTAATGATTGATAAGTTCACTAAGAATATCCAAAGTGATATGCTTTAGTGAATGTTGTTTGCTGATGACATTTTTTTAATGGATGAGATAAAAGAGGGTATCAATGTCAAGCTAAAACTTAGGAGAGATACGTTAGAATTGAAAGGCTTCTAATTAAGTAGGACTAAGACTTAATACATAGGTGCAGCTTTTCAGGACATAAGGTGGCTATAATGTAAAGGTAAAGATTGGTTTAAAAGTTATATAGCTAAAGGAGTATTTTAAGTATTTAAGATCTATAATCTACAGCAATGGAGAAATTATTAAAGATATAGTTTTTTGTATCAGATCATGATGACTTAAATAGATAAGTGCATCAGGAGTTTTCTAAGATTAAAAGATATCACTCAAGTTTAAGGATAAATTATATTGTTTGGAGATTAAACCGATTATGTTCTATAGGGCTGAGTATGGCCCATCAAATAGGTTTATAGTTATAAGCTAAAGGTGGTAGAGACGAGGCTATTCCGTTAAATATGCAATCTTATTAAAAGAGATAAGGCTAGGAATGTAATGATAAAAGACAAATTAAAGGTGGCTAATATTATTGAAAAATTAAGAGAGACAAGGCTTAAGTGGTTTGTACATGTAAAGAGGAGACACTCGGACGTTCTAGTGAGAAGATGCAATAAGATTATACTTATAGACAATAAAAGAAAAAAAAGGACTAAGAAGAACTGGAGAAAGGTGATCAAGAATGATATGACTCTGCTGGACATTACCGAGGACATGGTCCTGAATAGAAAACTTTAACATACTAGGATACAAATAAAGGATCTTACATAGAGAGCTTTTTGTTATTAGGATCTTACATAGAGAGATTTTTGTTATTCTCATGGTCTTTTAAGCATTTTTCTCTTGCATTTAACCTAAATATTTGAATATGTAGTACTTACCTCTTAGTGATTTAACCTAAACATTTCCCTACTTAACCTAAATAGTTTTTGTAATGACTTGTTTAATTTATTTATTTACTTGTCTTTTTTCTTTTATGTACTATATTTATTTACTTTTTTTACCTTGTCTATTTTTATCGTATTATTTTAGTTTATTACTTATTTTATATTTTGTTTGGTAAGTATTTATTTATTTATTTTATTATCTTTTGTATCTATTTTATTTTTAATTATTTTAATATGTATTTTTTTCTTTACGTGAATCATTCGAAAACAATCTGTCTACTAGATAGGAATAAGGTTGTATAATACTTGACCTCTTTAGACCCCACATTTCAGCGAAACTTTCAATGAGTTGCTGTTTATTTATGTAATTATTATTAGTAATTGGTTCAGTCGGATTCCACTTAGGTTGGACGTCGTTTTTTGGATCTATGATCTTGAATCACTTTGGCTAGAGAATACCTGCAAAACAATAAAGGCGCGCCGGGGGTTGGTTCCCGGCAGGCCCCTCCGACGCTCAAGTTAGTCTTTCTGGAGAGGGTTTCTCTAGTAATGAGCAGAGAAAATTAGGGTTATGGTGTCGTACCTTTTTCATGGTGAGATAATGAGTTTATATAGTAAATACCCGTAGGAATTAGGTCAACGTTGAGGAATGGGCCGATCGACCCATGTGCCTTTCTAAGTTTGAGCTTGGGCCTAGCACGACCGACCCAACCACGTCTGTTCCTATATGAACATCATATGTTTACATAAGAAGTCACTTGCAAACACCATCCTGGTCGCCACTACTTCAAGCTGTCTGAGATTTGTTTTTGCTTTCCTTGCTTTCTTTAATGATGATCAAGGTTTAGTCACTTGTGTAGTTGCATTGTCTAAATCTTGCTGACTTCTGATCCTCTTTGAAATAGGGATGGTAATGGGCTGACTTATGGGTATAAATTTAAGTGTTTTCAATGATTCAACCTAAGTCAGACTCAGGTTCAGACTGACCCGAAATTTAACTATCATCTTGTTTAGAAAAATTAAACCTTGAATAGGTCTGAATTTGAGTTTGAGTAGCCAAAACTTATATTTAATTTAAAAAAGACATTATTTTATAATTTTAATTTTAAAAAATTTACAGGAGTGGCTTATAGGTTGATCATTATCATCTCTACTTTAAAAGTCATTCTTTGTTTCCCCGACAGGTTACATGTGCTTCCTCAATGAGCTATTGCATCTCATCATTCGTTCACACCAAGTAATTCTGCCTGTACTTCTATTATCCTATTATACTCGGTGTCTCATGTGTTGACATCCACGTGAGCTACCTTTCTCAGCTAATTAAGAAAATAATTTTCTTAGTTTTAAAGCAACCTAATTAACCATAAATTCTAATTTATAATTAAGAAAATAATTAATTTAATTATAAAATTAAGGTCTCATTATTATATATAACATAATTTAATTATGCAAGATAATCTTTTAAAATATTGCTTGATTTTAATTATTAATTTAATAATTCAACCATTAAAAAATAAATTAAATACCATAAATATTAACAATAAAATTAACCCTTTTGAGAATAATTTTCAAATAACTAGAAAACATTTTTTAAAGGATTATTAGGAATTTAAACCAATTTTATCTTAACATGATTAATCAAAATAAAGGCGTAAAATAATAAAAAAATTATAGAAGGGACTAGACGTGCTTGACTCATGTGACATCTCCTATGGGCATATGTCTCACACGTGTCTCATCATTTTCTCCGACTAGAGATTTTTTATTCTCACGCCGGCGGTGCCTCTCCTAGTTCCTCCTTCAGTCGTCATTGTCTTTTCCATATGGGTGTCTGCTTTAATCAACTTTGCTTCTCCTTCATGCATCACATCCTTCGGTCCATAGGATAGCAATGGAAGGTTTACTTATAGCTGGTAAATGACTTATTTATTTATTTTTTTGGTTACCCACGAGGTGTCCTAGGTGGGTTCCAATTATGAGAAGGCACATTTAAGCCATCCACATCCAGACTAATCCCCGTTCGAGCCGGGTAGGTCCCTTGCGGGAGGCAAAGCTCTGGCCTTAAGTTTTAAACTGCTGCATACATGAGGGAGGTTCGAACTCACGACCTCACTTAAGCCAGGAGAGCCCCTTGCCAACTCACCTGCGCCTTGGGTTCTGGTTAATGACTCATTGATAGTACTAGTAGCATTAGTGAATAATTGATCCAGTTTGGAGACCAATATTGTTGATGACGGCGACGTTTAGAACACAAAAAATAACCAATGCTATTTCAACTACATTCTCAAGTTTTCATATATAAGAACACACACTAGAACTAAGTTTTTTATGAACTTAGGGGAGGCATGCAATTAATTTTCAAGAAAAATAAAAACACCAAAGGCAATTAAACATGTTTTATACAAACATTTAACACTAGGTGGACATGCAATAAATGTTTTCTAGAAGTAAAACACGTTCTTATTGCACGTGACAGATCTCTTCTTTATGTTAACCCCTTAATTTTTTTAATAAATTTTTAATTTCTAAAAAAACAATTTTTACTCAAAGTTTTCCAAAAACTTTAAAGCATGGGTCTTTTTTCTATATATTTTTCTATTTTGGATAGATACAAACTTAGTTAGGTAGACAATTGATTTACAATGTCATTGTAGAGAATTCCTGTCTTGTTACTTGCAAATGCAATGTAGGCGTTGGGTTCAGCAATAATGATATCCCCTATCATGCCAAAACTAACTGTCACCCCACCCATCATAGGAGATGTAAGGATTGGCTAGTGATTGTGCGGCCCTAATTCTTGACTGGAGGGGGCACCAAAGGCCTCTGCCCTTCCATCCCTCTATAGACAGAAGATCTTCTGTCTCATGGTAGCCTGCTCAATTGGGATATGCAAGAAATAGGCTAATTTCGCAGCTTTTTGTTTAATTTCTCGTAGAGTCAAATTCTCATCAGTACGAGTCAAGGGGATTTTGATATCTGATTCAAGAAAATGTCGTAGATAATGACTATGAACATGTAATTTTGAGTTTTCCTTAAACCAAGAAATATAAAACCAAATGTTTTCTAGCATTTGATAAGTTATCAAATCAATAATAACCAAACATTTTATCATAGATAAATAATTAAAAGAGGCTTTGATATCACTGTTAGATAATCAATCATGATTGAATAACGAGTATAGTAAAAAATTTTATTTTATGATTTTTCAATCAAATTTGAATTGAAAAGAATAAGAATTAAAAATAAAAAGAGTAAAATGCACTTGATCAAAATTTTTTAAAAAATTATTCTCAAACTGTTAAGCACTATCTAATTTCCAACATATAATGATATCCACCAACCAGAGAAAATTTGTTCAAACAATTTTTGAGAGCAAAAGACATAAGTGCTTAAAATTACATCGATTTAGTCAACATATTCTCTAATAAGCATCCTCGTTTGTTTAGGTATCTTTATGTTTTAGTTTATAAGGAAATGAATATAATGTGCACTAACCTTTCCACTCCATTAATGTCTAATATTAATAAAAAAAATAACTATAAATAATTAAAGGATAATACGTAAATCTAATGGGATTATTATTATTATATTATCATCATAATTTTATTTCCAAAATATATTCATCTTATGGACTTTATCTCACTTCTTAGTTAAGATGCCTTTAATCAATTACTGATATGTGTTTAAATGTTGATATATTTAATTCAATACATTTAGTGATTAATACCTTAAAATGCTTACGACTCTCAATTTAGCTTATATTTGATTTTAGGTACATTTCAGAAGTTAAGGAGCTAAAGTGACTTGAAAGCATACTCATTGAGCCATCTTCTCAATCTTCATTCTTTATTGTCTTCATGGAGTAAGAAAAAGAAGAAGATTAAACGAAAAAAGAGACAAGATAAAGCATAAAAGTGGAGAATGGTGCATGGTGGTTCACGGTTAAGCTAAAATAAATAAAGAAACATGTTGTTTGACTGCAAGGTAGGGGTCGAATAATGAGATAGCGGTGAGGGACGGCATTCAATATCAATTTCTCTCGAATTTTCAAGACGGAATAAGGAGACCGCACTGGAGAGATGCCATTCATCATCATTTTCTCTTGGATTTTCAAGATGGAATAACGAAGATAGCAGTGGACAGTAGCTATTTTTCATCATTTTCTCTTCAGTTTTTAAGATGGAAAGATGCAACAACAACTATTTTTCTTGGAGATTGATGGAGAAGATGCAAGGTTAACATCCCGACACTAGTTTGAAGGTGAATCGATGCTTGAGTCATGGTTAAGCTTATCTCATCTTGTTAATGTTGAATCTCTTTCCGGATTGTTATTATTTTTTATGTTGATTGAATCGGGATTTGTAAAGATAATCTTGATAAGTTATTTGGATTATTCTATTATGAACCTACTGCTAGAATGTTGAATATAATTTGTAATCATTATATTTAATGTTCGTTAGTAGCCACTAATGATCTTAAATCGTTAGGAACAACATAACTTAGGTTAGCTAACTGGAATGTGTGAGGTGACTGCCTATATTGATCCGTTTTCCACTTCGTAATGTGACTATCAAATTGAATCTAAAGATCGTATCCTAGATTATTCGATAGCTAGGTTTAATTAACTAGCATCTCTTAATTAAACACAACCTACGGGAAAATTGGGATTAGCATAGCGTATTGGTAGTCCATGATCAATAGTTTGAAGAGAGGTGTGAAAACACTATAATGATGGAATATGTATAATCGTGTTTAGGCCAATATTGATCCTAGAACCAGAATTTACACACATTCGACACTTTTATCATTTTCGATTGTTTTTCTGTAATCTATTTTCGCTAGTTTAATTTTACTTTGTTTTCTCAATTACATAAAAACCCAAAACCCCTTTGCTTATTTCCTTTGCATCGATTATTTTCATTACAAGAATTAACTGAACATTCCTTATGGATACGATCCTAACTTACCACTTCTACAAGTTTTTAATGTGTAGAGTTAGGTAAATTTTTCAGTGTGCTCAACACACACTGTCAAGTTTTGGCGCCATTACTAGGGAGTGTGGTGATTTAATTTTCGCTTTTGATTTTAGTTGGTGTTTTGTGTATATCTTTGTTTATAATTGTTTCTTTTTGTTATTTGTTAATTTTAAACATTTGTTAGTGTTGATGTATGGTAGTTACTAGATCTCCTCGTAGAAAACTTGGGCAATTTGATCCGGAGATCGAGAGGATACTGCAAAGATTACGAAAAGAAGTAAGAACAACTTCAGAAGTAGAACCATAACCTGAATTCAAAGAGAGTTGGTTGCACCAGACTTAATGTAACATCCCGTTACCCATGTTAAGGCTAAAATAGTAAATGTGTCAGATTGTTAAGAAATTAGGGAAACACATTTCATGCTCATGCATTACATGATATGCACATACACATGAATAGTGATCTTTGCACATAAAAATAATTGTACATGCATTCATTGACAATTTCCAGGTATAATTGTTTATAAATGTGAGATATTGGGAAATGTGGTCCTTATATGTTGAAAATTGATTTGGGGAATGTATAAATTGATTTAGAATTTTTGGGAATTCTTGGAGAAATTTCTGAAAATTGTTGGGTATTTTAGCTAGGAAAAATTGTAAAGTGGCAAAACAATTGTTAAATGGTAGTAGAAATTACTATCCAATGGAAATGGAAATTTTGATAAATAACTTTAGGATTTATTGACTAGTGCCATTGAAAATTGGGAGACAATTGGAGTAGAAATTAGAGTTAAATGGACTAGATATTAAAGGAGATCAATTGGAATCACAAAAAAAGGACAAATGGCAAGTGTTACATGTCACCACACTTGCCACTCACTACTCCTCTCTCTCTCCCACGACGCTTCCCACTTAAAAGACCCAATTAAATGTTGTCTTTCATCTTAACTCTTGTTTTCCTCATATTTTCGTGGCTTCTTCTTCTTCTCTTCTTCTCCTTCATTCTTGACTCACCCAAAGCTTCTTCAAGTTACATCTTGCTTCCATCTTTCCCTTGCTACTCTCACCATATCATCTTCTTCCTTATCATAAGAAAAACCTACCTTTTCCTCCTTTAGAAGATGAAGAACATGGGATGCTTGGGAGCTAGGGTTGAGTGAGATTGTGAAGAGTTTGGAGCTAAACCAAGTAAGTTATGCTTTAAATGTCATGGGTATTGTTAAAATGAGACTAGAATGATGAGAAATGTAGAATTGATGACTTGATTATGTGAGTTGTGTGTGTGTGTTTTGTATGGAGAAAAATCTATGTAAATGCCATGTTTTGTAATTGTGAATGATGATTAATGATGTATAATGTGTTATAGAGATGTTTTGGAAGTTAGATGTTGCATATAATGGAGTGAGGGTGAGTGCAGAAAATTATGATGAATGGGTACATGTTTGATGTTCTGTTTTTAGGTTAATGATCAAATATAGATCATGAATTGTTTGTGATTGATATATTGAGTGAATTGGGTAGAGAATGATGAGGAAATGTAATGGAAGAGATAATTTAGGTAGAAGATGAGTTAGATGTAAAATATTGAAAGTTTGAAAATCTGTAAATTTTAACAGCAACATAATTTCTGAGTATGCTTCAGTTTATTAGCCATAACTTCTTCTATAGTTGTTCAATTGAGATGATTTTTGTTTGGATTAAACTAGAGGCATTTGGATACATTTCTTATGAAGACATTAAATTTAAATTTTGCCTTTAAAAGTCCCAAATCTTGACATGAATTTAGGAATTGGGTGCAATAAAAGTTGTGGATGAATGTGTATGTTGAGTTATGTTTTGAGTGTGTGGGAATGTATTATATTTTGGGTGTTTATGATCAAGTGGAGAATACGAAATGTACATGGATGATGTTGAGTTGAAATTGGGTATATAATTGAAGAAGTTATCCATAGAGATAATGGATTAAATGAGTTGGGAATTGGGAGTGAATGAATTATAATTGGTGTTTGAATGGTTATGGAGTGATAATTGCATAAGAAATGGTGAGTTTGGGAAGATTAAGAGTATATGTGATGTTAGAATGGTTTTAGGACCTTCTGGAGGGGTTTTGGAGATGAAAAATTTAGTAAACCCGAAGGTTACACGGTCAGGTCGTGTAAATTCACACGGCCCGTGTGTTTTTCATGCAAAAAACACAATCTGACTCGAAAGATACATGGTCTGACCATGTGATTTCACACAACCGTGTGTCTCTAAATGACAGAATTTCACTTTGTAGTCTTCACAAAATTGTAGATCTACAAGTATTCTTTCAAACAATCCAAGAATGACCTTAATCCAATATCCCTAGTGAAAGTTATGCCAATTGTCCCTAGATAGGTACAATGTGGTTGCGGACATGAGCATGGTTCATTCTTTTGGCCATAACTTCATAACCCGACCACCAAATAAAGTGATTATTGAACCAATAGATTGCTAACACATTTTTGTATCTCTCCATGAAAAATTGTAGCATTGCGAATTTATTTGGAAAAGTTTAATCGAAAGAAAGTGAAGGAATCTTTTGGAAGAGTATGAACTGGTGTGTTTTCATTGAACATGTTTGGGTATTTAGGTCATATCTTGATCTTTAGTCATCCACATGAGATGGTTTTTGATTTGGAGTAAAGTAGAGAAATAGGGAGACGAATTATTTGAAGAAGTAGAATTTTGATTCATTCTTTAAGATATTCAAATTCTGGATGGAAGATGTGCATAGTACACTGTTTTTGTATATGAACAACCCGAGAATGTTTGAGGCATATCTTCCAAATTTTTGAACCAAAGTGAGTGATTTTAGTGTCAATAGAAACATAAGACATAGGGGAACACTTTTCTAGAAGAGAGTTTGACCAAATTACCTCATTTTCACCTTCTGATTATACATGAATAGTAGACCCAAAAGGGGTATCCTGGAAAAATCTGAAGTCATTCAATGAGAAATGAATTGTGAATTTAATGGTTTTAGTGAGGCATAAACCTTAGTATAAGTTATACTTAGATGAGTTTTCATATGATAATGATTTTGTGATGAAATTGATGGATAAATACCTGGGATTGTCTTAAACATGCATTGTACATAATTCTTTTCATTCATATGCATTATTAATCACTTAAGATTGTACAAATTGTGATGTATATAAATCTTTCATAAATGGATTGTGCACGCTAAATGACCACATTCAGGCGCTCCCAGAATTTGGAAGCAAAGCGTACTGTGAGTAGACCTACATGGTCTCATTTTATTGTTTGTTTTGCGTGAATTTTGGTATTAATTAACTGCTGAATGTCTATATGAATGTGATTGATTATGTTGGTTTCCGGACAGGAGGTTCGATGATTGTGATGCTGGGTTGAGATATTAAAGTGTTGCTTGTATATGAATGAGATGAACTAAGTGTACACAATTTGACGATAAATGTGTTTTGAATGAGCATTTGCATGTAAGTGAAAATGTGATTCTCAACTTAATGTTGAATGTCGAACTAAGGTCCGATGATATGGGAATGTCAATTGAATAGGATCATGCAATTGTGATTGATGCATTTCATTTCATGAATGCATGAAACATAATGGCAGTTGTGACCAGAGTAGCCACCGATCAGAGCTTAAAGCTCAATGAGTGAAAAAGACCCTCGAGCTCAAAAGTTATTCAGAGCCTCAGGCTCAACGTTTAATGAGCCCTATATGGGATAGTTATCAATAAGCCCTATATGGGACAGTTTAGGTACTCAATCACAACAAAGTAATAAATGGAAAGTGAGTCTGATGTGCACTGCATATGCAGAATATGAATGATCAAATTGTATTGAATGTGAAATGTGAAATGAAGTGAATGTAAATTATGTGTTACGTGATTGGGTGAGCCATCGATGATGGTCACTTATTGAGTTTGCAAAACTCACCCAAAATTTGCAACTATTTTTTAAGATCAAAAGAATACCTCGTTACGCAAACGAGAGTATACCTACTGCATACAAGTCAGAGATAGAGGTCGGGATCAGTTCGCATCTGCATTAGTGTTATCCTATTCTTGTATAAATTTGTATTACGTAATTTTTATAAAATAGTGTTTTGTATTTGTAGTGGGCCCCAATTAGCTGTTGAAATTCTATTGATTGTAATGTGTTGGTTGGAGATGTTTATGAATGAAAGTAGGCCCAAATTGATTACTAATTTCCGCATATTATATTACGTTTGTGATTGTGGTTTCAAAAAAAAAAATTTTTGCTGAGCTTTGACAAATGAGTGTTCTATCATGCCACCTTTGCGGGGCATGGTCTTGGATATCCCTCAGGATGTCGGATACATGTCTTGTGGGAATGCGGTGCTACACTTAACCTAAAGACCCTTATGCATTACATTTCCAAATTTTGCCGAACATGTTACTTTTGAGCTAAAATCTGGTTAATACATTTATTACCTATTTTTCATGGTCTTAAAAGTGAGGATGCACATAAGTATCTCAAAGAGCTCGATGTGGTTTGTTTGAGAATAAAACCTCCAAGAGTGACATATGAGCAAATCATGTTGAGGGCTTTCCCATTCTCACTAAAAGATACAGTAAAAGATTGGTTGTTCGATTTACCCGCTAGGAGTGTGAATACTTGGCTAGAGATTAAGAGACTGTTTTTAGAAAAATATTTTCCAGCATCAATGATAGCGAGTATTCGAAAGGAAATTTGTGATATCAAGCAGCATAATGGAGAGTTTCTTTATGAGTACTAGGAGTGTTTTAAGAAGTTATGTGTCAGTTGTCCTCACCACGACATTCCAGAGCAACTTCACATCCAATATTTCTACGAAAGATTATTATTGATGGAGAGGAGTTTGGTTGATGAGGCGAGTGGTGGAGCATTGTGTGAGAAGACACCTATCATTTAGATGAACTAACATCTTTTGTTAGACAGATTGTAGTCGGACATGCACAAGTAAAAGCATGCAGAATATGTTCAAACATAAGCCATTCGACCGATGAGTGTCCGATATTACAAGAGAGAAGTATGGAGTATGTGAATGCTACAGGAGGGAACTTTCTAAATCAATACAACTTGTACTCATAGACGTATAACCCAGGCTGGAGGGATCATCCTAACTTGAGTTATGGAGGGAACAAGAAGTAGAATTACTTCCAAAATCGGTTACAAGGAGCAAAATTTTTTTAACCAAGGCCATAAGGAGCCTCCTCTTCTAGTTTAGGTGTATCTCTGGATGAACTTGTCAAGACTCTTATTGCTAATAATCTACAATTTCAACAAAGTATATAGCAGCAACTTCAACAGGGCATACAACAGATTCAACATGAGACAAAAGCAAGCATACAGAATGTGGAAAACCAACTGGGTCAGATGGCAGTAAGGCTCAACCATCTGGAATCACAAAATGGAGGAAAGTTGCTATCTCAATTCGAGGTGAATCTGAAGAACGTAAGTGTTATAACCCTGAGGAGCAGAAAGGAGATTGAGGGTCCTAAGAGAACTCCACGAAGGATTGCTAATGAGGAAGTGATTGAGCCCAAGTTTATCATATAAATTGGCTACACTTTCATGGCTGTTAATGTACTTTTTGACTCTTAATTC